>JAECUM010069273.1:0-15755 GCA_016617855.1 Megalonaias nervosa
TGGCGCTCAGCATTAAGAGGTTAGTGTTAGGACTGGTCGGCCTGGTATCAGGATAATGTGACTGGGTGGGACATTATGCTACATGTCTGCGGCATGATGCCCCAGTGCTAGACATCACTATAAACTGCCACACTGCAGACATCGTAGCGATATGACTGAAAAACTGTTAAAGCTACGTCAAAAATCATAATCACATCACATCACACATAATCTAGGTTATTGTTTTGTAAACATCATGATCATTCTAGAAGGTTATTTTCCATTAGGTAATGGGTTTCTTTGTTTAGAAAATGCTAATTGTGACCTGAGGTCAAGTAGAGAACTATATAATCTTGTAATTGTGATGACTTGGTTATTCATCCTTTAACATCTAGCTCTTTCAAGCTGTATTATGTTGTGTCCAGTTGGGATGAATCTTTTTCTTCAAATTACTGAATTCAAGTGATTATTTTTTCTGGAAATACAAAAGTGCTCTGATAAAATTCTTGGATAGACTCATTCACTGGAATTTGTACTGAATTCAAACCTGGAATTATGTTACTGTGATTCAACAAAAGACTGTTGACACATCAACACTATAAGCTATAACAGACACATCATCACCTTCAGTTTTTGGATTTCTTCAGGACTTTTAATGAGTTTTATTCAGGACATTAGAGTGTGTCTATAATTTTTGGACTATTTTGGGACTTAATTCACAATACCATAAGTTCTTTTCTCTCAATTTCATTTTGTATTCTAAGGAAATAAATTATTTGTTAAATTTTACAAAGCTTGTTGTCTTCGATTCTTTTCTGTTACCTATTTTAAGAGCATAGACTCATAACAAATTGTACCATTTTACATACGTTCAGGAAATGTTGGCATAATGGATAAAATCTGTGTATGGCTGCTTTTTCAGTTCCATTATCATATTCAATTCCATTATCTGGATATTATTAATGTATAGTGATTCTCGTCTTATAAATCCACCCCCACCCTCTTTTGACAGGACATCCCAAACGGAAGGCAACCTCTTTCTGCATCAATGTGGTGCATTTATACCACCCCATTTTATAAGGCCTTTTTAAAGGGAGTGGTCTCCTAAAATGTGGATCACTGTACATTTCAATAGACTTTTATGAAATATTTTAAAGTTTCAGTGAAAAGAAATCAAACCCAAATAGTGTTTTTTGAGTTTGTCTGAGACTACAAAAGAGTGTGTGCAATTTTATTTTCTAAAAGTTCTCCCTCCAATGATGCTGTCACTCAATAATCTAAATTAATGCTTTTAAGAAATGTGCATTTAAAATATGTCATATTACATATCCTGTGCCTCTAATTTTTTCAAAATTTTTGTATGCATAAAATTTGTTCTATTTTATGTACTAAAAATTTTCACGGAGAGAACTTCTCATTAAAAGTCAAACATATTTTCTGCCTGTCAAAAAAGGAGGAAATATGTAATAACTAGTTTCAGTTATGATTAGTCATGTATCAGAAAAATGCATTTTACAAACATTACAGACAATATGGTAAATCCCATGATAATGATTAATGTTAGTTTTTATTTAAAAAATGAAAAAATTCATTTAGGATGCTATCAATTTATTTAGGTCATTAATTCTAACAGTACTCTTCAAACTATATGTTAAGCAACTGAGCCTTTTGGTGTTGTTAGTATTGTTGATCTGTTCAGCTGCCATAAAACTTACACAGCAACTGGTTCTTTGAACCTGCCTTCCTGCTGGATTCTGAACATCAAATCTCCACCATTTACATATTCCATCACAAAATACAGACGGTCCTGGAACAAGAAAACACTCTCCAATATTTGAAATACATAAGAAATACATATGAAAGAGTGCTTTAGCTTAACCATATCATATCCCATTACTTTACTCAATTACACTCACTAAATCTCAGTCAGTCAGTGTAACTCAATGTATTGTATCATGCTGCATGGGATCCCATTCCATTCCATACCACTACCAACATAGCCAACTGCATTGCATCTGCATTAAAATATGTATGTAGTGATACTAAATAAGAATACATTCAGATTTTATTCAGTCTGTAACGAGACCAAACAAGAAATTAATTTCAGACTCTCTATTCAGTAGTTTTCTGAAATGCAACATCAAATTTAATACATGTACATGACTCTGGACTGTTCTCAAGTTATATTGAAGAGACATGGTAAAATGAATGAGTTAATATTTTAAGCAAACAGTACCTTTAATTTCTTTGATGTTTTTCATTTGACAAACTATCTTGAAACCATTACACGGCACTGAGAACTGACTCAGTTCCCATAGTCCATAATGTAAATGCCTGGCCAAATTGCAATACTTTCTTGTTAAGATCCACAAAACATGCTTACATCCTATTGTTGACATGCTTATTTCCTATGGTTGATAATCTATCCAGGGTAAAGTCAGAGTTTCCTCTGACCCTTGCCACACCATTTTTGATATCTGGATTTTTATGTTGGGGTTTAGGGTCAGAGCCAATCTGCTGACAGATGAGACAAAACTACAGCATTGATGAAACCTGACCTGGTACTTGCCATTTGCATTGCTAGTCACATGACTACCCAAATATCACAACATGAAATACATTTAACACACCACCAAACATAGGCTGGTTCTGAAATTCATAAAATAATTAGCTCACTGTGACCATTAACTTTTGACCATATACATATGATCACCCGTACACTGTACATTAACGGCTATTAAAACCATTCAATTGTTGAATCCAAAAATCATTTCTATAAGCTTAGCTGCACAAGGCTACACATGGTAGCCAGTATAACTGGTGGAGGAAGAACCTGGGAAAACCTCGGTAAGAACCACAAACACAAGGGAAGCTACTGGCAAGCTTTCTCAGATACCCATACTAGCCGAACCCATGACCTCAACCCACATGGACTGAGTTAAGAAGGCAGTGATGGTAAAGATGAGCAATTTAGACCACTTGGCCACTCAGGACCCCACCCCATAAGAGTAATGAAACTGAATCAAGCAACTGTCACCAGTATCAAGCGATCAAATCAGGTAAATGCAGCCAAAACAACATAGTAAAGGCACTGAATTTTTTTTTTTTTTAAAACTGCCACAGTTAAGAAAAGCTCATTAGATGGTTGCCATGTTGACAAATCAGTTTATCTAAATCACATTTAGTGCTACGTTCCTTTACAACAATAAAAATTCTTAGCCATTTAATTACTCTTTCCAATAAAATGTTAGGTTATAATAAGGGAATGAACTATTACATACATTTCATCTGGAAAGTGATGTAATTTTCAAGAGCACAAAATTAATTTCCAGGCACTATAAATAGTTGCATCATTCTAAACTAAGGAATTCGGATTATTTCAATACCTGCTTAATCATGATAAGTCACATAACAAACACAATTTATGACTTCCCAAACCTGACAAGGTAACTTTTTTAAAAACACAATTTCCAGTAAAATCTTATATAAAGGAGAGAGAGAGAGAGAGAGAGAGAGAGAGAGAGATAGACTGTCTCTTTACATTGATATATGCTCATAACCTGTAGCCTGTATAAACAATCAACAGTCATGATTCACATGGCTTCACGCTTAATGCTATTACCTCTGACACTTTCATAGTATATGGTTTATTGTCACTGAGGTGATTATAGGTAAAGGGAGATAATCCACTATCCCAAAGATTACTTGACAGCTAACAATAGTTAAGTTGACTGTGTTTGGTATTCCTGTGAGTACTGATGTTGGGAGCACCTGTTAGGCTAATATACACAAGTAAAGCACATTAAATGGAACAACGCAATTCATTTCAAGTTCAGTTAGTCTGGGATGATGAATGAGAAGTTGTTACATTTCATTGTTTTTAATCAAATGTTTCATCGTCTTTATTAAAGATTATTGGCTTGTGTGTAATCAGCAGAAATGTTTTTTACGTTGGATTTTACTCCATACATAAAATGCAAAACATGATCATTTCAGCAGTTGGAACGGTAAAGCAAGCAGTGTGAAAGTGTGATTCGTTTCTGAAAGCAAATGTCACAACTTCTTGAAGGGTGAGCCATCTATGAAGCAAGCAAAGCCCAGCAAAACTAGATTCCAGATCTGGTTAATGGAGAATGGCTTTGTGATGTTCAGCAGTAAGGGGGAGCATTTCATATTTCAAACACCATTTGGACATTAGTCATTCTGGAGTAATGTATAAACATCTGTTGACATAACAACACTGTCAGGGCAGATTCAAATAGACCATTTTGAATGCTTAGAAAAATTCTACAAGCTTTTTGGGACAGTTTGAACAACAGTACAAAGGACAGTATTAATACTGTATACCACAGGCTATTTAATTTTAAAGGCAGAAATTTTGTATGTTTTTACTTAATTTCTGTGTGGTTATGAGGCAAGTCTACCAGGTCTTCTTTACTTGCAAGTGTATTAAATGCTTTAAAGAAAATATGTAGGTTTATACAAGTAGATAACATATTCTCAAATGTACAGTATCATTTACTTGAGATGCAAGCTGCCCCCCCCCCCCATGGGATCACAAAACACACTGTCTCAAAAAGTCACCCAACATTGTCTGGAAGTTTGGCAGGTATGAATTTTTTCATTTTTTTATAAGTGCTATGAAATATTTTATTGAACTAGATCGAAGTAAAGAAACTGTAACTGATGAAAGCTTGTGAACACAGGACAGTTAGGGCTAAGGATGCAGTCATTTCATCTACAACACTTTTACAGTAAGCAGTCTTATTTGCTGTTTCCAACTCCTTGAGCTTTTCAACAAAAACCAGTCCAAGTCCATTTCTATTCTTGATATTTAATTCTTAATGTGCTTTTCACTCATGCCATGAAACTTCAGAATACTGTCACCTAGTGATCTCATACCAAGAGCTTCTCAACATACAGCCCTTTATTTATTACTTGTCTCCTCTTACCAGTATACAGTGTTTATGGCAATCATGCTTTGAAATATCAATGAGTTCTGGACTCACTTTTAATCAGCATTAATGGCCACATCAAAACAGCATCTATTCATCTAAACACCATGAGATGGTTAGGATACCAAAGGCAATAGAACAGCAATGAGTGCATAAGCAAATGAAGCTGTACTGAATATGTAATTCTCCAACAAGCACATACACATCCAGAAGAAATGAGTTTTGAAACTTCAAATAAATCGTTCATTTTTATGGTTAATAACAGCAAATTAATTTTTTCAGTGCAATGTTTCTTTCTAATTCAACCACTTTTGAAAGACTAGAGCATTTTTAAAGCATTTTCCAGTACTTTCTGGAGCTGATCTCAAATTCAAGCACATTTTAAACAAAGCAACAAAATTTAAACACTTTTCAAGATTTTACAAACCTTGTTTTACACCATGAACATACTTTTCAAACTACTAAGTGGATTGTAGAATTTGTTTCAAATATTTTGTAAAAAAACAAGAAAAACTATATTTGATATAGGAATGGAAATATGAACAAAACATTGGTATAGTAGACTGAAACAAGACCAAACTGGGTCTGGTATAGTTTATCTGGTGAACACTGGTTTAAATGGCAAATGTTGTGAAAAGGCAGTTACTTTGGGTTAAAAGACACCCAATGAGGATTACTGCAATTTATCTGGTAAAAACTGATGGTATCTGAGAGGCTGTTTAACTGTGCTTCTACTGTGAAAGAACTCCAACTATCACATTATGGTAGGTTCTGGTGAGAAAGTCATTCATTTTTGTATATCAGTAACAACAGAAATTGATCAGAGATAAGCATCATTTTAAGTTTTCTGCTCAGTTGCTAAGGGAGCCACACAACTGCCAAGGAAATGGCCATGAACACAATTGTAATAGAGCATGTCCTAAGAAACAGTCATACCAAGTTTGATTTTACACTGGCTAGGGCATTCTGAAGTTGAACATAGGTTTTTCATATGGTTCTTGTGGAAGAGACACCATTGCCAGGGAAGCCACCCCAGAAAATTTTTTAATAAAGCACGTTCTTCTCATCCCCACCCCAACTGTGGTTTGAAATCCTTCTCATCCCCACCCCCACACACACATTGTGGTTTGAGAATAACATACAGATAGTCACACAGATTGATGATATATTTTCCCAAAAAAATATCACAGTAACAATAACAAAATCCCATATCCCCAAAATAATCATAACAGCATTTGGTGAAAAATATTGATACAAAAACCATATATGATACTTGAACCTGCATTCAGAGGAAATCTGTGCTAAGAAAAAAGTTTAGCTTTTTCCCATAGGTAGCTGCTTAAAACCAGTATGACTACAAGTTACTTACCATAGATCAAAAATTAGAACAAGGCCACAACCTAAATGTCAAACCCATGATCAAGCTTTGCTTTAAAATGCGCAACTCTAAACCCACGGTCAAAAGATACTGCAAGCATGCTGCAGAATGAACTGTCTTAACTTCACAAAGATTCATCCAATTTATAAACAAAATCTATCAATGTATTATCGTAGCTTCGCACTGATTTAATCAATGTATCAACAAAATCCATCAAGAGGTTTAGAAAAGGAAATGAAAAAACTCTTACCAAAACTTCAACTCAAATTTTCAGTAACTGACCTTGACCCCAAAGTAAAGGGGTGAGCAGGCAGGTCGTAAAGTGATTTAGATTCTTCATGATTCATGCCAAGTATGATGAGAATTTATGAAATGCTCTCAAGAAATATATGCAAATAAAAATATTAACCAAAACCTCAAGATACTGTTGATTCCTCCAGCATCAGTACCATCTCAAAAAAGTGACTAAGACATCTTGCTTCCCATTCACATGGGATCGACAAAATGATGTACTTCAATGTTGGGAAACAAATCTTATGAAGTATTACATGGTTTAATGACAACTGACTAACCTTGCATTATCTCCAACTTTTGTTGTACGCTGTTATTTTAATAATTTTCTCAGGTTGTATATGAGTATTAATTGTAACTGTCAGCTCTTTCTTAAGTATATGTACACAGATTTGCCAAGATTTAATAAGAAAAAAAATTCTGTATGAAAGACTACAATACAAAATATTATTGACTTTTTTGATGTAGGAAAATCAGCTGAGCACAAAAAATTACATTCTATATATTATGTTACGTACCAAGTTCTACAGTTTTAATACCTACCATAGTTTGGAAACAGGAATGAAGTTGTACCAGGAATGGTGGTTTGTTTGGAAGTGCTAGGACCCGCTTCTCTATCATTGTACATTCCACATCATCATCCTGGATAATGACATCTTTCTTCAGAATTTTGATAGCATACAACTCATCTGTACCTTTCCTCTCAGCTAGCACCACCTGGATGCAAAAAAACAAAACAACTTCAATTCCTAGATCCATCATTTTTCTGTCATATGCTTTTTATATTAAAAAGTGTTGCTCAGCTAGTAGTAAAAAGCAACTGTAGTGAAAACACCTTAGTTCCCGGACGTACTTATTGTGCATGATTGGTGGTAACAGGTTAAAATATGTTGAAATTACAGGACCTACACCATCTTCATGTTCAAAATAACCGAAAAGTGGTCATAATGACTAGGTTTTGATGTGACATGTGAAGACTCCCATAAATGCCTAGGTCTGTATAAAAATTAACTCTTCAATAACTAAACAGTCAACATGGCTGATTACAAGTACGTAGACAACTCTATAAAATGTATTTTGATACAAATGGTGTTGAAATCACTTGTGTGCGAAACGAATTTGGTAATTTGTGCTACATTATAAGAGTATCACATGAAAATTCACTGAGCTACAGTAAAGGATATCATCTGTGATGCTGAGCTGAAAGAATGAAAGCATTATCATGGTCAGCATGCATTCCATTTCCGTATTCTAAGCAAATTATGTAACCCAACTATCGTCTTCATTTGATAGGGTTGCACTCCTTCTGAATATTTCTCTTTTTTCTCTAATGTGTCTTGTTTACTGGCCTCTGGTGGCCTCCAGGCATCCAAAATACCTCTAATTGTTGGCTTTTAGAATTTTAAGTATTATGTGTCATCAGACATCGCACAGAAGCAGATGATTCTTCTTTTGGAGTTACAAGTATATAGTTAATGAAGGTTAAATATACGTTACTTATCTTCTCATTTACTCTCATTTCACTTAGATTCACATGTGGCCATCAGAAACAAATCACTGTTATTAACATTTCACTTTTGGTTTTTAATAATTCTTTTAATATCCTAAAAACGATAAAATTTGTAGAATAAATGTACTCTATATGCCTAAAACTCCAACTGGCCAAAATGGACTTGCTACTCCTTTTCTGCCCCAGTACACTCTGAAATTGGCTGGCATCAGACCAGTGGGCTGGCACAGATTTTGCATACGGATCATATCATTGAATTTTCTTGTTGTTGATTCGCAACAAAAACAGGATCCCTCTCTCTCAAAAACTAAGGACACTTACTTCATGAAACAATCATCCACATCAAAACTAGAATTTTTTTTTAAAAATTTTATTGTTCTCTTAGTAAATTACTGATGCCATGATTTTATTGCACTATGAAATATCTTCTTATCCATGAGGAAATCTATGAGTACCATTTTTAAGTTCACTAAAAATTTCTGAACTTGCTTTTCCATGATGAACATTATCTGTGAAACAAAGATTTTTATTGACCAAGTAATCATTTTTCTTGTTATGCTTGATCACCTTTGTGAATGAATAGACTAATTTAAGGTAGTTATATTGTTTACATAACAATATTTACTCTGCTGGCTACAATGACAACCAACAAATCAATAAAAGTGAACACCTTACCAAAGCTGCCTTTGCCTGATACTATGTGAGCTACAATGACAACCAATAAATCAGTGAAAATGCTCACCTTACCAAAACTGCCCTTCCCAAGAACTGTAAGGAAATTGAAATCAGAGGCCCTGACTATATCCTGCTTACTCATACTGATGGACATGTCGACTGGAGCTGGCCTCTGGTCATTGATGATGGACTTCTGGAACACAATGAAAATAAAACAGGATTTGAAACTATACAGATTCAAAGAAAAGAGTAACTAGTAAATTATAAGTAAGAAATATTAAACTTGCACACTTAAACACTGATTTTATTTTCATAGCCTAAAAAGCATAATTTAATTTTTAATTTTGTGCATGGCAAATATGAGCTTGGATAAGTGACTATTTTCATAATTTACTCCTAATTCTACTTGCTTCTCAAATTTGCATCAATTGCCCATTAGAAGGTTAACATTATATTTTAAAAATACAACTTGCAAGGATAATATATGTCCCCAATGCAAATACACACCACCACCACCACCATGACAATTAATCTCATTTTGTGGCACTGCTACTTGACATAAGGAAAGGAAACTTCTAACAAAGCGAATACAATTTTTAAGGTCTGTATTTTGAAACAGTTCAGTCAATTTAAGCAGCATACAAACAACTTTTGCTCTGTGCAAATTTTGAATAAGTCTTACATTTAGCCAAAAATGAAAAGCAAAATTGTTTATTGTTAAACACTTTGGACCAAAAAATATTTTCTTTCATGCTCATATTAAATTTGTTTAAAGTTAAAACAACTAATGCTGTAGTTAAAGGAAAAAAATGGGGCTAAGGTGTGATATGTACTCAATTGACAGAATTCACATTTCTGATTACATCAGTAAAATTGAAACAAAACTGGCCCACATAATCAGACTTTCCAATTTTTCTGACAGCATTTTCTTGTAGAGCTGCATTTGTGTGTGTAACAGGCACATCTTGTTAATACTGTGTTAGTGCCGACATATCTGATGAACCTGACCAGATCGTCGTGTGTCTTTGAGAAAGACAGCATGGGTGTACACTTATACTGCACATGCAAGAAAGTGAGTGCACTGCAATTTCTATGCAAATTATTTGATACATGGCTTTATAAGAAACATTATGTAAAAAATACACAACTGCAATCAACAAATTTAATCCATTTCATTGTTAAAGACCATGACTTGTGTGAATAACATGCGAGAAGATAACCATGTCAAATTACACATTTTATCCTTGATCAATCTGTTAAAAAGGTTGGTGAAATTAATTCAGCATCTTACATCACATTCCAAACTCCCACTAACTAATGAAAGAAATAAAATAAGCATATAATTAGTAATATCTGTATATTTTCATGCATAAATTAACTTATCTAGCTCAAAAATGGAGCTAGTGTACATTCTATTGAAAAAAACAGGATGGCTTCGATGTAATTTATACATGTTAATAAGAATCAATTTACCATTTAAAAAGCAGAACTCTTGTGCATATATATTTCTTTCAATTAATATCCATCTTAATATAGTGTGCAGCATGAATAAATTAAGCACTCAACCAGTGTTTAATAAATATCGGTGTATGCATTAATAGGGTATGGTTGGCTTGCAGCGTAACTGACCAAGCAATTTCAATGGCCTCTATCTTTGGTCAAGAAATATTATCTTAACTAAACTTCACGTGCATAAACCATTATTTTTATATTTGATTTACCGAGACCATGACATCTGACCTTTGAATCCCTGAATCTATAGGTTTCTTTGTTATCCTAAATGCAAGTCATCCTCAAAGTTTGGTAATCTAGAGCAAATATTATTGTGAAAAAAAAAAACTTTTTTCTTTGTACCACAATGGCCTTGACCTTGCACCTTCTGACCCTAATTTCAATAGGCGTCTTCCATACTAAAAGTGCAAGCCCTGTGCAAACTTTGTAAAAATACTCAAAAGATATTACATGTAAATTTGATTGTTCTTTAAGTCACCATGACCTTTAATGTTTTGACCCCAAAATCAACTGGCGTCTTTCTTACCAAACATGCAAGCCATTCATAAACTCTGGTCAAAGTGTACGGTCAATATCTGAAATTTTTGTGCTTATAACAATATTCATGGTTTATACATATAGAGCACTTTCACTCACTGATCTAGTGAGGTTGTCTGTAGTGGTGTTGGTTTAATACCATTTTTCAGCACTGGAAATGATATACATGACAGCCATTGTACTTGGTGGAGGAAGAACATGGGAAAACCCTGGAAAGAACCACCAACCCACAGGAAGTTACTTTGCAAGGTCATTAGCTGAGGTCAAGACTCAAACCCACATGGACTGAGGTGAAATGTCAGTAATCTGTAAAGGCAAGTGCCTCTGACCACTTGGCCACCTGAGGCTCCGATCTACCTGAGGTTACCATAGCTCTACAAGTTTCTGGTTATACTGATAGTTCGGACTATAGAGCTAAGGATCAATTGCAGTTTTCAGATTCCAGTGATAGGTGGTAGTTCAAAGGTACTTCTTCACAATTTGTTCTACTGATTACTCCTAAAAAAATGCACAGACCCAGATCTGCCTGCACATTATACAATGGCAGATCAGGGTTTATGCATTTTGCAGTTGGGCTTGTCTTATAAGCAAGTATATACAGTAAATAAAAAATAATAATGTATTCTAAATTGAAGTTTCTACTATTTTTTTGTGATGTTTGATGCAACACAGCCAGAAACATATTTTGACACTTCTTAGCTACTGTTGATCCAGTTTTCTTAGAAAATCACAAGACACAACACCTAATTTATCATTCTGTCTTACTCATATATACAACATAATATGATGGGAATCTTGTTTGAAAATGTACTTCCCATCACTGATTACTTGACCAATGTTTTGTTTATCAGCCTTAATGGCCTAATCAACACAGTAAACACTTCATTTTACCCATGAAATGGTTACAATCCCGAACAAGGCTAGGTACAAATCAGCATGTGAGTGATTCAACCACCAGTCTTACTGAATACCCAAGTAACTCAACAAACCAGCTTATAACACGGGGTCAGGCGTGGATCCCATTTTTTCAAACCAGAAACTACCCCAAAAATAGATCCCTATTTTATGAACTTTATGGAAATCGCGATCAAAATTAGCTACAAAAACTTTGATATATTGCTCGTTTTATCATCGAAAATGGTAGATAGGACCTGGAAATTTCAATCAACATTATGAAATACCAAATTTAAAAATAAGTCATACAATTTTTTTACATTTTCTTTCCAAGTGACATTCCTAGCACACCGCAATTAACGATGTGTAAGGAAATTTCGATCAATGAAAATGTCACTTACGCCGAGTGGAGGCGGTACTTTAATAAATAAATACAAATTAAATAATTTTTTTTATCAATTGAAATTTGTCTTTTAGTTCTATCTTCTAGTTCCTTTTAAGTGTAATCATCATAAATGCAATGTGTCCTCTTGTAATTAAACGTAAAATGTGTCAATCTACCGTAACAGCTATGTCCACGAGCATTTCTCTGAGAACCTATTTAGGTGTCGACCGTGTTTTGATAACTGACTTGCAGAAGTATTTGTTGCATTGTTGCACTGAATTAAAAGCTGGCCTCCTTTGTATTATCACATTAATTATGTCTTTTGAATCAAATAATGGAGGTGAAATAAAAGAAAAGTTAAAAGGCACGAAAATCCTACAAACTTAAAATCCAGCTGCCCCGGTCATATGTTGGATGAACTCACTTCAGTTGATAAATTGAACGCTGTTATAAATGTTATTGTGTATGTAACATAAACTACCTTAAATTAACCGACTCATTGGTAACTGTGATCAAAGACAGCACGGCAACCAAGTGAAAAGAATATTATACTTCGTAAAATAGAGCTTGGTTTCACAGATATGGACCATTGTGGGCAAGCAAGTTTCAGAGAATTCTTGAACTGGCACTTTGAGATATCCTCAAGAATGATAAAAATTTTCATTATTACTTCCAACGAAATCACGATATCAATACTCTACTAAGTGAACAGCACAAAAATTGAGATTCGACGTAGACGATTGTCTCACGAAAATTTCGCTTGTTTTTTTAACAAAAGGAATCTTGTTTGGTGGTGTATCAACAGTTAGTCTAGTTCCCTGCTCTTTTCACTCCCAATTTGGCAGGATACAATGCCATACCACTCCAGGAACCAGACTCATCAAGAAAACAAAAAGGAGTGACATAATACACACGTTTTCGTGTAAACGTAATGGTTGTTGAAACCAGTTGGAACAATCTTTCACATGTTGGACATTTTGAAAATAAATGTTATTTAAACAGAATAATGAGCAACTTCATTAGAAAAAGTGCGTTATTAAAAATTATCTACGTGAATGTAAAATGAGAATTCAGTCATTAAACAGTGAAGTTCCCTATCCCCGACATCCACATACCCGCTGTTTTCTCGATGTCCAAGTGATTTTTTTCAATTTTTGGAGGTCCCTCGGTAACTCGCACCCTCACTTATAATGCGGTCTATGTTTGTGGACCCCGCTGTGCACGAGTTATCGAGGGAGTGGTGTACAAGCGTATATTCCAAGTTTGATCAAAATTGAATCACCACTATGACTTCCAGCATGATAACAAGCTCAGCCAAACAGATACAAGATCACATCATTATTATGTATGGCTCTTGCTCATTATCATACCCACCCAAGATTCTGATGATATAAACCCACACATCAAGTATGATCTCAACTTAATCAGAAATATGGCTTCCAGAGTGACAACAAGCTCAGTCACTCACACGCAGGATTAACTCATTAATAAACATCTTGCTTTTTATCAACCCCATTCAAGACCTCAACAATATAAGCACATCTTTCAAATTTGATCAAAATCAAATCATGACATCTTGAGTGCTAACAGAGTCAGCCAATCACATGCGCAATCACCTCATTAGTATTCATAAATGTTGATCATTATGAAACTATTCCAGGATTTTGATTATATAAGCTGGTATTCCAGCTGGATCAGAAATATTGCCTCAACAGAGGTAACAAACTTGGGTGGATCTAGCTCAATATTGAACTTATTTGAAGTGTTCATGATATTAGCAAACATTTAAACTTCTGATCCAATTCAGATAAAATATATGGCTTCCAGAGTGGCAATAAGGTTAGACAATCAAATGCAAGATCACTTCATTACTATACATGGCTCTCACTCATTACTAAACTTGTCTGAGATTTTGATGATATAGACCTATATTCCAACTTTAAAACCAAATGTCAATATGATTTTCCAATGATTTAGGAATAACTAGATCATGAGATGAATGTTTGTGTAAAGTTTCATGGCAATCCTTCAAAAAGTTTAGAAGGGGTAGCAATAACAAACTTGGGCTTATGGATGCTGGTTGTCAGATGAAAGGCCATCACATAAACTTTTCTGGTTTATGACTGGGAGACCTAAATATTAAATTATTATTTCTTATTTGTCAAGTTTCATTTGTACACAACCTGATTGTGAGCTGTGCATTTCTTTGCAGGTTCTTCAACAATTAGACTATGGTTTACAAACCTGAAATGGAGTTTCTTTGAAATAAAAAAGTAGCCATCAAATGATTTGTTGATGACCATATTTTTTAAATGTAAAAAGTATGGTTCTTAGAATTCTGCATTAGCATTATTAGTCACATTGCATTCAATTCTCAAAAAACTTTGTCCTTTTCTCCAATGATTTCTGTTGTGAAAATCATCCATACTTTTAAAAAAGAATTAACAGAAAAAGCCCATCAAATGGCTCTATTTAGCAGTGTTATGACTTACAAACAAGGTCAGGTCTGCCAGATGAATTCATGATCAAGGCATTGCCATAAAATCAGTGTTATGACTTACAAACTAGGTTAGGCCTGCCAACTGAACTCACAATCAAAACATTGCCATAAAATCAGTGTTATGACTTACAAACAAGGTTGGGCCTGCTAGTTGAGCCCATGATCAAAACACTGCCATAAATCAGCAGTCAAAAGTCAGAGTAAACAATTCACAGAATGGTATTAGCTTCATGCTGATTCATTTAAAATGTATTAACAAAATTAATGTGTTCAGGAAATATAAGGAAATAAAAAATAAAAAACCTTTAACCAAAATTTAATGATCAATTCCTATGAATGTCTTTGACCACAGTGTTGATGAGGCACGCATGTATGTTGCCAAAATGAATTGTCTTAGATTCATCATGATTTATTCCAAGTATGAAGAAAATCGGTCACTGAGTTCAGGAATATAAACAAATAAAAACTTCAAGCAAAACTTTAAAGTACATTTTGTGCAATCATTGTAACTGTGATTACAGGCAAGTGCACTGTAGAAAGAATCATCTAAGCATTGTACAAATTTATCAGGGGGTTTAGGAAATATTAGCAAATGAAAAGTTTTAGCGAAAAAGCTTATATGTTGATGCTGCTGCCGCTGTTGGAAAAATGATTAATATGTCTCACTTCCTACCAATGTGGGCTTGGCAAAAACATAATACAGAATCTTAAAACTTTTGATAATAATGTTTAAGGCTGAAGACTCCCAAAAAGTGGTATGTATGTCATACTGTACACGACTGTAAAAAAAAAATAATCTATAAATGCAAATTTTGGGATTTTTCCACACTAACCTGCATCTTTGATTTAAGCATTATCATATCTTGGACAAGGTCGTCTGAGACAGGAATTCCATAGAACTCCCCCTCCTCCTGGTTAAGGAGTTTGAACCAGCCCTCTGCTGGTTCCTTCATGATCTCGGAAATCCCAAAGGACAGTGAACCCATAAAGTCATTTCTGGAGGTCCTATCCCAGTCCCAAACCTCTATGGAAAGCCGTTTTGATTGGTCCTCTGGGGTCAGTGTGCTGGAAATGAGTGTAAAGTCAAAGAAATGCATCATTATACTGTAAACAATACATACATAAAAAAAAAAAAAAAA
>JAECUM010069276.1:0-13068 GCA_016617855.1 Megalonaias nervosa
CTAAAACACAGTTTTTATTATTATTGTGAATTCATTCAACTACGCTCTTGATTACATCATTGTGATACAGCAATATTGTTGGCACATCGACACATTCAAGGCTATTGGTTCATCACCACATGTAAGACATGTAATTGTATTCCGACCAATCTTTTCTTTTGGACTTGTGATCGAACTTTAAGGATTATTTGAGATTTAATTCACAATACTGCAAGTTCCTCTTAACCTTTCCTTTCATAACGAACATAATTAAATTATTTGTTGATTTTTTGTTAACCTTGGTGGTTTGGTTTTTTCCATTATATAGCTTAAAACCCATAGAGTCAGAACATATCACACTCTGCTGAGAAGTTATGCACTATATTCTTGTCGCTATACCTTGCGTCATCCGTCATAAATATATTTAATGGCATACAGACAAAATATGTCCTGTGAATAGTAAATCCATATCCCACTCAGTATAGTATATCATTTACCCTATATTAGAATTTAGTAAGGTTGCTGGTATATCTGAGAAGACGATAGAAGATAGATAGACAGAGAGCAAAGATCAAACATGAAAAGTGGATTCCAGCACTTTATTTTAGCACTTTAACTCTTTAATTTTAAAAGCGCCCACCTGTGAATCCTTTGCAAAGAGAGTTGAGTAATTCCTCCAATTTAGGAAAACATGAAACAGGTCTATTTCAGGATACTGTATGATATTTAATTAATGTAATTATCGACCTAGGTATTTCTCTCTCTCTCTCTCTCTCTCTCTCTCTCTCTCTCTCTCTCTCTCTCTCTCTCTCTCCGCTTGGTTATTTTCTCTTCATGGATTTTAGACGTAAATTGTAAAAAAAATAGATCCGATAACTTTTTTACTTTTTATTTAGTTGGTAATTAATTCATTGCACTTCAGAAGGTTGTATTGTCCAGTCTGGGAAGATTAAATTTCCCTATTTTAATCGCTACTAAGTTTTACTTAGTTACTAATAACAAAGGATACTATACTTTAGATTAATTCCGGCTAATCTTTCGAACACATGGTGCAGTCATTTTGGTTAGCTGTGTGCTTAGATCATGTACAAATTCCACAAGTACAATATCAAAAGATATTTCAACCAAAGTACATGAATGAAATATAAAGGTATGCCAACATTCTCTCCCATGTGCATGTTGCAAATGCAAACAACTTCACCTTACACTCGTTAGAAGTTAATAATATCTAAGAGCACCACCATAATAGAAAATCAATGGTTTTTTTGCGACTGATGCCGTAGAAGGCACGAATCAATTGAGACTGCAGGGACGTCATGTTGAGGATGTGTGACACAGAACAAAAGTGTCAGAGGTATTTATAGATTATTTTTCAAGTCGACTGGATGTGTAAACGAGAGACCCTCAGTCTTGGCACCCGTGGTGAAACAGATGGGTACGAAATCGCAAATAATCGGGGGTAGTGGGTTTTAAATTCACGGGTAAATATTCGTGAGGGGTTTGAGTGTCATCGTTGTACGGATGAGTCAGCCAAGGTGTTCCTAACTGTTTGGCTGACACTTGCACTTGCGATTTATATCTAGGGCTTTAAAACAAGACCACGTAATGAGCATTGAGACTGATGGTGCGATGGGCTTTACTTTGTTGAAACAAATGTTGGGTGATGTAAATGGCACTGGCATTACGATGATGCCCTTTGCGCGTAAACCACAGTTTAATTTATTCTTCGTCTTCTCCTAACATGTCGTTGAAGATGACCAGATGAGTTTGACTGGGGTCATACACGATCCCGTCGTCTTCGCCAGGAATGCCTTTTACAAACACGATGGAATCACCTTGACTTTCTCGCAGTAGATTGTACACCGATTGCCACTCTTTGTAACACCACACGATACGTTGAGGTGGATGATCGATCAAATGATGTTTATGTTCGATCAAAAGTTTGACAAATTACGTTTTGCCTGAACCGCTCGGTCTAGCAATTAACATGTAAAGGGATGGTGAAGATACAAGGCCTCCCAACCAGCGCGATCTAAGTTTTCGTCGATGACTTTGAAAGTGGTGGAAAGAGGGAGCAGAGATAGCAGAGGTAGCCATAGTGAAGGGAATGTCACTTTTGAAACGAATAGAGATAAGAGTTGTTATACTTTTTTCAGGACACGTTTATTTCAAACATTTTTAAAAATGAACACTAAAGACAAAAATACATAAAAGCCAAATGGTTAAGTACATATAAAATACACATCGAAGCGATAAAAGCGGAATATGAACAAGTCACTGAAAAACATTTCGGGTGACGAAGGTATGGTGTCCTAGGGACAGTTTGTAATGTTCTTGGAGGCTCAACACTTGACACAATCACACAGGGGTCCTCCCGGAATGGCCTTTCGGGGATGTTCATGTAAGTGATGGTCCTGTCTTGAATGGAGTGGTTTTCCTCGGTGTCGGTTCTTCTTCCTCTGACACTGTGGCTAAGAGGTTCAAAAGTTACATTTTTCACTGAACGTTTGAATTTATGATCACAAATCTTGGGCATAGTTTCCCGCTTCTTTTGTCCAAGCCTCGAAACCCAAACTTTTCCAGTGACGTACATCTGGCCAGTGAACGTATAAGTCAGTGGTACCTCACAGTACAGATCGTAAAGAGCCCACAAGGAATCGGCTGGCAAACGAAATCCCAGATATTAAGTCACTAAGACACACACCACACGACGACCCAAATTGATTGGATTCAGTTATCGTTAAAAGTGTTGTTATCCGCAATAGTCTGAATCCTGACATTAATTTCTTTCCACGGCAACTGTTGTATCACTAATGATAAAGGTCGTGGCATGGTAGCAAGTTTTTATACCTCTTTTTGTTGGAGGTAATAAGTGTACTGTTTGCACAGAACTGATCGTACTCTGTCGACATATCCAAATAGTTTTGTCACTAGTTCACACACCACACATCGCATCGAATTTTCCTCTACAGATAAAATTTGATCGCGTACAAGATTTTGGTAATCCTCTAAGTCTTCCTCTGGAATTCGATCTAGTATGGAGACTATGTAAGTAGAATCAGTAGCAACCAAAGTATTCTGTTGCTTGGGAAGTTAATCAATGTCTGACCATTGGAATGCTTTCAAATGAAACCAGTCCTCTTATAGCATTCAGGTACCAGTGGTTCCACCATTGTTGACGTAACGGATGAAATTGTTCTTTGCGTTTGACTTGTATTTTGACAAACTCTCGGTAAACGCGTCTTCTTAACTCCACAGGCAAACCACAAATGTTCTCTTGTAATGCACAGGTTACGAAAATTCTTATTATACAGGCTCAATTCGATGAGGGCACGGTGCAACCCGCAGTAGTTTGCTCAGGCATGGATGACATCCGTAGGGTGGTAGCCGCATGGTTTCACGTGGAGGATAACATTGACCATGAAAATCAGTAAAGAGTCCACGATAACGAGTGGCATCGCTTTCGCATCCGTTAGGTTTGACACGCACAACATCACTTAATTTTTGGGAATGCCACTAGCAAATCTTGGAATCTTGTCCTTGTGGTACTCGTCCCTCCAGGCTTCTCAACGGTCTCCTTCAATGTCAGGGTGTCGGTGACCCAGGCGATCGATGTAGATACAAATGTCCGTGTCCAAATACAGCACACGATCTCCTAATTGGTGTAAAGCTTCGTACAATTTTAAGCGATCATGGGCTGTCACGTAGGCTACAATAATGACATTTCCAAATTCGTCAACCTGTACAAAGTCCAGTTCTTTTTGTGATTGACTAAGACCAAGTCCTCCCGAAGGACGTCCACGTGTTTCATGTATTTGGTTTTGTCGCGAATCATCTAGAAGTAGCGAGAAGGTTCTATTAAATACTCCGCCTTTTGTAAACACGGTCGTTATGCCATTTTTCCCCACAAGCAATTTAACATCACTTTGGCAAACGATCGTCGACCTTCGTATTTCTCGATGTGATCTAAAGCGATGCCTTCGTGCTCCAAGTACATATCTTTGAATTCATTTTGTTATTCGTTACTGTGGCACCAGGAAGGATAGCCGCTGACTTCTTGTTTCAGTTTCAAAAAGGCATCCACGTAGTCTGCGAAAATGCCATCCTGAGTCTCGTGGTATTGTTCTGCCTAGGGAAAGTGGTAAACTTCGTACATGTCTAACAGTTGGTATCCCGGGTCCAGAGCTTTAAACAATTCCACGCTGATCCACGTTCCTGTCAAGGCTCGTTCTTCCTGGGTGTGCTGACAAGGTTGATCTTGGATGCACGTTTCGGCAAAAGTACGGCACAAGGGAAACATCAGTTTTCCCTGGCAATGGTGAGGTAAAAGGGGATGGTACAAGTCCGTGGGAATCAAGACTTTACGTTTAATCAACCCTTCGTATTGTCGAATGTTATCCAGGTCGACGTGTTCCGTCAGCAATTGTGGGTGCACTGCGGAAAACTGACAATATTTGCACACTTAAGGATACAGCGAACACACGTCCAGATATTTGATTTCTTCTCCTTTCTCCTCGTCGGTGTGGTACAGCAAATATGTGGCATTCGTCAGTCCTCCGTACAAACTATCTTGGGGGTTCAGATGGTCCACCAGCTTGTAACTTTCCACGATGCGTTTAAACTCCGGATCGGATTTCAAACGGTGATCGTACTCGTGTTCCCACATTTCCTCCACTTGGTATCTTTGCTGTTCTAACTTTAAGCGGCTCTGACAAGTAGCCTCGTACAAGTCTTCCATGTTACGTTGTAAAAATTCATTTGTACTGTACCGTTGAGGGTAGCAGATCGGACATCCGTGAAATAAGCAACCATTAAACTCGTACACGATCTGAAGGTTTTCAAAGTCCCTGCTTTCCACTGAATACGTTCCGATGGTCTTTAAGCCTCCTCCGTTTCACTCATGTTGGATCCATTTGTGTTCCTTTTCGCACAAGTAATGAAGCCAGCGTAGGGCTTTGACAGAGTATTGACGTTTGACCGAATTGGTCGTTTGAGCGCCTATGACAGCCACGGACTTCTTGAACATAAATTGTTTGTGGCACACTATGGAAAACGCTTTGGCAATGGTGCAGGCTTTTTTCAAAGGATCGATACCTCCGTGCTTTATGAATAATTCTCGAAATTTAAGACAACTTCGCCGTGAAATGTCCACGTCGGAACGACAATACTTTAACATTTCTTCCTGAAACTCGAAGGGGTCCGAGGCGTGAGTGTGGTACCAAGCGTAGAAAGCTTCTCGTTGTTTGGTGCTCATGTTGTCGGGGTCGTAGTAATGAACATCCGGGAAATGGGGCAGAACGGCGTGTTGATTGGCTTCGGTATTGAAAAGGTGCGGAAATAGCCTTTGGCCATTTCTGTCATTACAAATGTTTTAGGCATTCGACTCAAAGGCATGGCCAAGTAAATCATCAAATCATTAAACTGCACTTGTCCTTCTTGCATGGAGATGATTTTGGCTCCGTTCAAGGTTACTTTAGGGTGTTCGGTGCCTTGTTCCGTATAGTATTTAAGAAGATACTGTCCATCGTATACAGAGAAATTGTGAGCCATCAACGTGCCATAGCGATTGCAATCTCCGAAACATTCGTTGTCCTCTTGGCTCCACGTCTCGTCGATAGGGTCTAAGATTCATTGGGCAACATCGGTCAGTGTGTTAGGTCCCCGAAAGATTTTTTCACGTCCTCCAGGAATCTTGCTACAGTGAGGGCAATGGCAAAAGATAGGTTCTTTGATGCACTTCTCGCACGCTCGGTGAGCCACGCAGAAATTAGGAAATCAGAAATTAGGAATGTGAATACCGGTCTATTGCATGGATTCGAAATCGAAACAGATGAGAATCCCTTTCTTATTCTGGTCATCTTCTTCCTCCTCCTCCTGTTGGGGTTGGTATTTTTGTATGTAGCATTCGTGTATGAAGTCTATAATTTTGTGACAAGAGTGACATCGTTTCTTTCCTGCACATTTGCATTCTTGGTACGTATCACATGTCCACAAGCAGAACAACATTTCAGGAGTTGACAAGCACTTTTCTGCTGTGAACATTGCGTCTTGCGTCTTCAGATGATGTTGTTAACAGGTATGGCTGACAAAAGTGCGCTGACAAGCTGAGCAATGCACTCGTTGTTGTCCTTCATCAAGACAGGGTTTAGAGGAAAACATCCTGGACATTTCGATCCACAATGTTTGTGTTGCTCTCGATTATTATACCCATAGTCACATTTCTCACAGTAATAACTGTATCCCAGAAATACGGTGATACTGGTAATTGCATCGAAATGTGATAGACGTGAATGTATTCTCCGTCTTTGAAGTTTTTCCCTCGAAACAACAGAGGTCCGCGCACTTCTCGAGGGTGTACTTTCAAGGTGTAGCGTGGAGCTAAGACGTCTTTCAATTTTTGCATTCCGGGAACGCCACATGGCGTCTCTTTAGATAGACCCGCTTGCTGTAACAGGAGTTCTGTTTTTCTTTGTTGCTTGGCTCAGTCTGATTGTCGAATAGTTTGCCAGGCTCTTTCCATTCTGCCCTGTCGTTCTTGTCGCCATACATTCGTCCCACCACGATGTCACGTGCTAAACACATCTTGTCTTGAGTGTTGTTAATTTGGACGATGCTGCTCTTGATGCAGTGAAGGTCGTCCACCAGTACCACTTTATTGCTTTGTCCGGTCCGTTTGGGAAGAGAAACGTTGGCCATGTACAGTGTCGCTTTTCTATCAGTGAAGTGAAACTTGTCGTTGGACTGCCGAACGTGTTGAATCTTGTCGATGACTTTGGAAGGTGTCAATTCTGATGGCCTGATAAACTCGATCAAAACGGGGGACTTCCGACTGTCCTGATAAATGGAAAGTGTCAAATGATCGTCTTCTTTGGCTTCACATTGCCATTTCAGTGTGGTAAAGAAAGAATCCCAGAAATCAGTGATGAACTCTTCTGCTTTCTCCAACGGTACGTCGGACGTAGACTCTCTGGGTCTGGATTCTGGCTCACTCATGTCATCTTCAAAATCGGTGACATGAATTTGAGCCAAGACTTCAGCTACTGTGCGAGGCGATAGGTCACGTTTCTACCTCTTACTTTCTTCTAAGTTTTTCACGAAATGATGAAAAATGTCAAACGACTACATTTTAAACGTCATGGCTCTCTATATATAAATGTAAGTCCAGTATATTCCCTATATAAAGGGTTAGTGTCTTTCCTGAAAGTATTCATTTCACTCCCAATCCTACCAGAAAGATGGAAGAGCCAACACATATCGAACTTCTGATCAGAGCTTGGCGAGGTGTCACACGAAGGTTTTCGTCAGACTTCTCCCCCTCCTTTCGAGATAAAAGTCAAGATACTTGCTATTTCTGTCAGAAGAAAGGAGTTGCTCTTCAGAATGTCTACAACGTCAAAGTAAGACAAGCGTCAAAAGAGACAAAATTCAAGATACCTGTTATCATTGTCAAGAGAAAGGACATTGGTCTTCTTCACCCTAAGAAACAACAGGAGGAGGGGGGAAGGGGGGTTCCGAACAGGAAGAAGGGGTACACTCCGAAAAGAAAGAACCCAGACACGTCCAGAAGAGAAGAAAGGGAAGAAAAGAAGACGAAACGAAAGTGAGGAAGAAGAGGAAACACCTGTGCAGTGAAGGCATTAAAAAAGGAGCGAGTGAAAAGACAAAGAAGAAGAAAAATGAACTTTTTAAAGTGATGTGTTGTGAAATTGGATTGTAAATTTGTACCATAGAATATGCCAGAAAGAAAAACGTAAGTGTCTCTTTGTTTTGATTTTTATAATAAAGGACCTACACTCACGCACTCACACACGTCCATCATGGGGGAAAAATTATTTTGAGTTTTAATTGATTTTGGCGAACATTGAGCAGTCTAATTTCGAGGGAGATGGGTGGCCCTGAAAAGGACCGTTGGGATTTTTTTTTCTTTTTAAAACAGACAAACTCTGGAATGGGAAGTAATGAGCTTTAACTGCCTTATCCCTTTGCCACAGCCGAGGCCTACTTCTGGACCTGCCGCAGCGGATGATTTGGCAGAGATCACTAGTGTTGGTATCTCAGGCGTAGTAGGTGTGTGGACCGGGTTGGACTGTTTGGTTCGGGAGGGTCTTTTTCGCTTGGGTCGTATTAAAGGAGTCTGGTACATTTATTTCAGACTCCTTAACTCAACCAAAATGTCTAAGAGTACTGTCACCGTTTGACTTTCACTGTCATCCTTCTCTCTCGGACCTTGTTTCGTCTCGGCTTCTTCTTCTTCCTGTCGTTTTCTTCTTGCGTCTTCTTCTCGCTGTTGCTGTTGAATGAGCGAGGCTTGTTCTGCTTCTTTCTGCTGTTGCAACAATTTCTCCCATTTGTCTTTCTGTCTCTGTTTAAAATCTTCGCCGTACGGTAAGGAAGGAGAAGGTGGCAAAGATAGTGGTACCGAAACAAATTCTTGTGAAGAAGAGAGAAAATCCACTAAATCCCAATTAAAATCGTCCTCTTCTGATTCATTGTCTTCTTAGTTTCCGTCATGTTCTAGCTCTGTCGCATTGATTCACTGCTCACAGACGCTAGAGCACCTATATAGGGAATGTGACGTCACAGGTAGATCTCTTCGGATTGGAAGACTTTTTGACTGAATTTTGTAACGCGTGTTAGGATTGGTGAAAGAACTCAATCCGTTTCGATCCGCCCTTCCACTATAAATAACTGCGGTTCACCTCATTCCATTCACCTGTTCTCGTCACAACATGTGGACTAACGTAGAATCGCCTTCCCTCCTATCGTCGATGCTGTTCAACCTGGATTATCCCATGTATATCAAATCATCATGGACAATTACCAAGATGACTGATATAGCCCTTTGGAAACGAAGGATCTATGTGGAGAGACAAGGCTGTCTGACGAGAGTCTTAATCTACGGTCCAGAGGTCAGACGAAGTTTGAGGAAGAGAAGAAGATCCGTGCGATGCCCTCTATGTTAACTGAATGATGATAAGAAAAAAAAAAAAGAAGGCCCTTTTCAGGGCCATTCCATTCCCTCGAAAATATATATTATATCTTGCCTAAATATGTTTTAGTCGATTTTTGCGTGTGATAAATTTATGTTCATAAATCTATGTTTGTGTCATAAGTTTATGTCTCTGTCTCTGTCTCTAAACCTGTCTCTAACCCACGTCTCTATGTATATGTCTCTACTTGTCGTTAGAGTAGCGTATTGAAGTCAGCCCCTTGTCACACTGTTCCGCCCGATTGAGGTCAGCCACTTGCAACATTGTTGCCAAAACATCAGACTCCCCCCCACATACAAAATGGTATGTTGGTCTTAATGATTGTCAAAATCTAGGTTGTCATGAACGACACATCAATATCAATGTACACTTGATCAAGGAATCAATTACAAATCGAAGTTTCAGACGATATAGTCTCTGAGACACTTATTTGACAAAATATCGTCACCACCCCCACCCTTCTTCCATAAAAAGGAGATGGTATTTTGGTCTTAAATCATTGGCAAATGAAGGCTTTCATCTATCACCTTACATGAATTCCGACGTAAAAGGTATCAAGGAATCTATTGCAAATGATTTGTTGTACATGATGCAGTCGGAATGTACAATATTGGACCAAATATATTCACATTCACCCCTTCGTGGAATATGATTGCTATTTCGTTCCTAATATCTGGCAAAGTCTGAGGTGTCATGTACAGCGAGATATCAATATCGATGTAAAATTGATCAAATAGTTCATTACAACCGGAATATTTTAGATGACGTGGTGTAAAGTATGCAATATTTTGCAAAACAAGTTACCTTCACCCCCTCGTAAAAGGGGTGATATTTTCGTTTTAATCTTTGGCTATATTTCAGTCAGCTCTCGTACATCTTCTCATATCAATTTCGACGTAACATTTATCAATGAATCGATTGGAGAAGGAATGTTTGAGATGCCGCTGCGTAAAATGTACAATATTAACGAAATATCGTTGTGTGTACCCTTATCCATCATCTTCGCCTGCTTGTAAAAAATATTTCTAAAACAAATTATATGACCGAATTAACGGTTAATCTTGAACACAATATAACGACCGCTATTGTTCAAATCAAAAGTATTAATAAAGTTCACATTGTGTCACTAACAAACAGAATAATACAGGAATATATATATATATATATATATATATATATATATATATATATGTATATACATATATATATATATATATATATATATATATATATATATATAAGGAGTATCTAACATGGTTATTTTTATCCGAAACTTTGTTTCAAATTTTAGTTGCCACGTTGAGGTACTGATTGCTATAATTTAAAATGTGGTTGTGTTAACTTCTGTTTAAAAAATGGCGAAGTTTGGTGCACCTACTCTCATTCAGTAAGTCTTTCTTTGGTTTTTGTTGGATTTTCTTTGGCAACAAAGTAAATTGTTTTATTCACAAACTTAAAATGATGCTACAAGGGCTTTGTTCGGCTTGCCGTTAATGTAAGTGCTACGAAATCTTTTGATTTGTTTATATAAATCAATTAAATATCAACTGTTATACTTTATAAAAGGTCACAAGCCATACTCTAATATTTTTTTTTTCTTCAGATTTGCATTATCTGATTAAAAGAACAGTGGTCCCCCTCTTGAACGGCCCCCCTGACCAGCAGCCAGCATATTAGTGCAAAGATATAAATTTTACTCCTCACAAGCGACCGCATTTTATTTTGTAATATGTATCCAGAACCAGTATTTTATTCATAACGTGTGTTAAGTAATCCGATTTCTGTTTCCTGATGTCAGGCTTTCGTTTCTGAAAGACGTGTTGAGTAAAGTACCTGTACCACTAAGGTTAATTATTATATCATTTACGCCTCACGAGAAGCCACATTTATTCCATAAAGCCGAGAAAGACTCAAATTTTAATCCATACGAAAAGGTAAGTACACGTAATCTGAGTAGCCTTACTGCTGTGTTATCATGAGATGTCCGGTTTAGTCACTCTGATAATTGTTAAGATTACAATTATTGAACAGTAGTAACAGCTGAGAAGTGCCGGTATTGACGGAGAATACACACATCAGCGGGAAAATGGTTTGATAGCATGTATGGCTTCCCTTAGTAAGATGTTGAGCTTGTTCACTTTCATAATTAGTGTCTATTACAAATGGCTATAATTGTCTAGATTACAAATCCTAACGGCCGCTAGGTGCTATTGTTCACGTCAAATCTGCGTACATATCGAAGCCGTTTTGGCTGCTCTCACTTAATGTAAAGAAATATAAAAACAATAGGGTACCAGACTGCGACTAATGAGTCACGTGACAAGATCGCTGCCTTTAAAAACACGTGGCATTTTGTTTAAATGCAGAAAAATTGTTTTATCAGTCTTGTACTTGGCAACATTGATGATTACAACCGGACGTAATTGTCAAGATCATAACAGGGTCAGCATAGGCTAAAAACAGATTTTGTGCAGACTTACATACAGAGAATAACCTTGAACAAAACGGTACCAGACAAAGCCCGAAAAATCACGTGACAACACATTTATCGCTTTATTTACGAAGAAGGCATTTCGTCCGCTCTGCTAAAGTTTCGTCTGCATAATTAAATCGCATACAGTTAGCAACATCCGAATTATATTGTTAACACCTTGATTGTCCTGACCAGTGGTCTTTGAACGCTGATATGTTTTTAAACGTAGTTTGGAGTTACACTGTATACTTTTTGTAAACGTAACCTGATGCTTTGTAATGCTCTTAATGTGAGGACATTGTAAATGCATCTTGCCATTTAAAATTTGAATAAGTACATTACCCACCATTACAAAGTTTCTTGCCTTGTATCCATCACCTTTTATACTTAGACTTTCTTATCAAACACATTTGGAGACATGTTATTATATAATGCAGTTTGATTCCTTCCGCCCATCTACATCTATATCTGTGTGTGTATGATTCTTAGAATAATTCAAAATCATTTTAGTGTACATAACACTCTGACTTCCTTGTTCTTTGAATGGTAAATGCTCATCATGCAATGATATCTTGGACAACTTAACACATTTATAATCAAATTGTATAAATTGAACTCCTGCTATGGTTCTACACAACCATTGCCGGAAGACTCTCTTTGGTGAAGTGACCATACAAAACATGTAGTAGTCGCTAACCACGCAGCCCAGCTAGGTGAAGGACACACCATTTTCTATATCTATTTTTAAGTTTCGTCCAAAGAATGTAGATTGTAACGTTCATATAAAGAAAATATTACATTGCTAATAATGATGCTATGAATAGGTTGTTTCCTTGGATTCAGCTTCTAGACCCAGCCTTGATTTTGAACTTAGAATGTTCTTGATAGTAAACATGAAGTTTTGGGTAAGTTTCCATTGTATGATTGAACATTGCGACGTAAGTCAGGTTTAGATGTATTCCGACATAGATCAAGTAGGAATGTATTGCGAAAGAGCCGTGGGGATGTATTTAATGGGGAAGAAGTAATAATTATGCATTCATATTTATATCCATTTCCCTATTCATTATACATAAATAGTTAATGTTGTGTTTTGATTTAATTTGAGCGGAATCGTTTATTTAAATTATTTGTTGAAATGCAAAGTGCCATACGACTCTTGAGACTAAAACACATTTTTTTATTATTGTGAATTCATTCAAATACGCTCTGTGTTATATCATTGTGATACAGCAAAACTGTTACCACATCGACACATTCAGTGCTATTGGTACATCAGCACATGTAAGACTTGTAAGTCATTCGGAACATTCTTTTCTTTTGGACTTGTAATTGAACGTTAAGGATTATTTGAGATTTAAATCACAATACTGCAAGTTCCTCTTAACGTTTCCCTTCGTAACTTACAAAATTAAATTATTTGTTGAATTTTATTCACCTTGGTGGTTTTGCTTTTTCTGTTATTTAGTTTACAACCATAGAGTCATAACATATCACACTCTGCTGAGCACTTACGAACTATATTCATTCGCTGTACCTTGCGTCATTCGTCATCAATATCTTTCAAGGCGTGCAGACAAAATATGTCCTGTGAATAGCAAACCCATATCCCACTCAGTATAGTAT
>JAECUM010069283.1:0-11400 GCA_016617855.1 Megalonaias nervosa
TATATATATATATATATATATATATATCGGAGAAACTGATGCGAGGACAAAATTATTAACTTTATGAAGAACAGATAATTGAATCATGGATGTCGGTGAGTGGAATCTTAAAATATAGATATCTTATTATTAATAACGGTGTCTGTCAAACCTTGATATGATTTGCACTGAATATGAATAACCAATAAGGATACGTTTTGCTTGTAATAAGTAATTTGAAGTTGAAAAGGGTCAACAACAGCATGTTTAATGGACATGGAGACTTATGTATGTATGTATGCATGTATGTATGTATGTATGTATGTATGTATGTATGTATGTACGTACCTAGGAGTTTTCGGCACATAAGCGCACTGGTGACTATATTATGACAACTATGTGGAAGGTTCGAAAAATTAAACTAAATTACAATAATTTCACAAGGACCAATTGCCTTCGATTGAAACTTCCATAGATCATTGCTGTGGTTTGTTATACATTTCACATATTAATCTGAACAAATACGAGACAATAATGTTCAGAGAAGTTTTACATTAACAGGGAGTCGTTCAGTTAATATGTATTGAGGTACATAACTTTTTATATGCTATTCCTCATTGTTCGCCATATTCTGTATTCAAAATAGTACACTTCAAGTCATTACACATTGACAAACATGTCGTATGCATGTCGTACAAATACTAATAATTAAACTTGCAAAATATGATCCGCTGGGCATAAACAAAAATAACAGTAATCTATAAAATTTGTTTTCTAGTATATCCGTGGGTATTCAAGAAAAAGTTGTACTATCATGTTAAGACGTTTATTTGTTATTTGTGAAAATTAAATTAGTACCAAATCCATGTTAAGTTCAGTTAATTAGTTACTTATTCTTAAATATTGTAGAGTCAATTATTAAATGTTTAATTTATTTGTTTCAGAAATTCACCTGTGCTTATAGTGTTTATATTATCGAATTTCTTCAGAGAAATAGAAAGTAATGGATGTACATTCCTCTTTTTATATAATGCTGTATTCATCACTCAAAGTTCTGCACCCACCTAACATGTTTGAAACGTAGAGCAGATATAATTCTCCAATATCTGTCCATAATTTGCCCATTTGTTGTAAGTAAAGACAATACGTATATAATTATATGATATTTTAATTGTATATAGGAATTTAAAATTGAAAGTAGCAATCAATATATAATCTAATACTTCATTTGCATGATTAAAATTTTTGGACAAGAACATATAATTAAACACATAGAGAATCTGCAGTTTAAGAACAAAGCCAAATTCTCCTGTACAAAGTGCCGCCAACGACCGTACTAATGATGAGAACCTTCAATTGTAATTATATTATGTGTACGCTTTTATAGGCCGGAAACATCCCCCAGTCTCAGGGTGAAATTAACATTTAAACAAGTTTTTTTATTTTTATTTATCCCGTAATATGGCTGGTCGTAGGGCGCTACCGATCACTTTGCGACAGGACTTCTCCATTCTGTCCTATTCTCCACTGCTCTTTGAGACTTTGCAAAGTCCCTGTCTGTCCACTCTTTGATGTTGTTTTCCCATCTCTGTTTCTGTCTGCCTCGTTTCCTCTTTCCTTTGTAGAATTGTATTTGACAGAAATGAGACATGACCATGCCATCTTAGTTTGCGTTACTTTACAATGATGAGTAGATCCTTATATGATCCAGATAGACCTTGCATTCTAATGCGCAACCCCTCATTAGAGACGTGGTCTAAATATGACCTGTTTAGGATCTTTCAATAACATCTTATATCGACAGTGTGGATTCTTCTATCTAGTTCTGCAATCAGAGTCCATGTCTCACAAACATGCAGAAATAAAAACATTACCAGCGAGCGCATAGCATACATAGCATATACCTGTATTCTATAAACTTTTGCAAACATGCAAACAATCAACAAAGTTGATCATTATAAACACTAAAGTAGTAAACTAATGTTTCCAATAATATGCATTAATAAATATATATTAATTTTTCAGTGTCAAATCAGTCAATAATAATATTTTTCAATCCTTTGTGAAAAACACAGAAATCAAGAAAGGTAGTGAGTTCTTTAAGTTGTCTTTGCATTTGATCAAAAACGTTTGGCAACAGCAGAGGATACATTGGATCATCCTTGGTCTCTTTTTCAAACTCCTGCTCTAAGGTGTCACGAAGTCGATATACAGCCTTGAATGTTGCGTTGCGAATGCTGAAGTAATGAAAACAAACAAATAAGACAATTCCAACGTTTGAATATTATATCATTATAGAAACAAACGTCTGGTTTTGGAAAACAATTAAAGTATATCAAGAAAATTCATACTGGGGTACTTGTAAAATCATTGGATTCGAATGTACAGGTAACAAATCTAGCTTTGATAACTATAGCTTAATCTGCAGTTCTTTGAATCGACTAATGTAGTACATGTGGTCTGTTCATTACCAATAAAAACGTGTTACACAAGGTTAATCAAACTATTTGAATCTAACATGCAATCGCAAAATAGTCACAGTGTATCTGCCTTAAGTCAAGCATGTTGTCTCAAATATCTCAACAGTCAGTAAAGTGTGAAAGGCAATTTTCCCCCATGCATCTGCCGGAGATATTGTCCATCCGTCCGTCTCTAACGGTCCGCTCATAACCGCTTTGCAGAAATGCTCCATTTTTCTATACAGGTTGCCTGTGTGATAACGATCTACTAGAGGGGGTGTAGTGTTTGGTCTTCTCTTCTTTCATTTCATGGGTGGGGGCTAAAGGTCAATTATACAACAATAGCAACAGCAGAGACATTTTGGAATATTTTTGACCTAATCTTACACATAAAGTCACTGCACGAGGACCCATAATGCATACAACCAATAATGGGATGAAGGTGGAGAGGGGAGCAATCGAAGAAATACGCAAAAAAAGTGGGGATTCTCCATATCAAGCAGTGGAGAAAACTCTATATTTAAATTTGAGTAGATGGCTTCTCATACCTGCAGCACTGATAAATTGGTGCACCCAGAAGCATAATTGGAGTTGGACAAAGCCTGTAAAATAAATTAATTGAACATAATAATTGTCATATTAACAGGAAGCACAAACAAACAAGAATGAATATAAAAATGTAAATATCCCCATAGACATGACTATAGATGATATGGAAAATGATCTGCTTTAAAATTTGAAAGGACAGATAAGAATATATTAGGTATTAAGATAAAGTGTTCAGTTCTATAATTCAGTATATAACGATATCTTTAATTTGGCCCAACATAGTGAAGTAAAGTGAACTATTAAATATTTGCAGTAATATGGTAATCTCATTTGAACAGTATGTTCTCCTTCAAGAAGTATAGTCTGTATAAACTCAACATGGTTCAATACTGCTTCTGCAATTGTATGAATATATTTCAAGCAATAATACATTTTCTTTGGTTATGGCTTTACTAGCAATACTTACGATTGTCCGAAGTCAATCATGACATTTACTATTGTTTTGCCGTCATCTGCGATGATATAGGTATGTCTCTGATCCACATTGTTCAGAACGTAGTCGATAACTGCCATGTCAATGATATGATAAAACATCCTATCTTCATTGTACGGAGGTTTTGATCTGAACACGGAACAATATCTATCGTCTCCTTGCAAGTATTGCATGAATCTAAAGAAATAGCAGAGGGAATTTTCATTTTTGCATTACTGAATCAAGAAATAATACATAAGCTTAACAACAGAAAGTCATCATTGTCTGTATCGGTAAGCTTCTTTGATGATATGGTCTGCACAGTAATGAATACCTGATCAATTGAAAGGGTATATAAACACAGTCTTTCATTTGCAAGGGAGGTAGCTAAATCAAAACACAAGTAAAGTAATGCACAAAAGGTTGCAATCAATTGAAATAGAATTTCCTAGATAGACTGGAAATGAATGATCATACTCGATCAGGATAACATCAAAAGAGAAATAATATTTTCATTTCGAATTAAGACAATACTTTCCAAAAGTAATATAAAACTGCAAAGAAAGCGATGTTATTGTTTGAAGAGGTTTGTGTCATGTTAAAGATACATGGAAGTGAAAGCACTTGAACCAATTTAAGCAGCTCATCAAATATTTTGCTTGAAGAAGTTGAAATAATATATTCATTCCGAGTTAATTAACAAAGACATATCGGGAGAGAAGAAAGGGCATATATATTGTAATCTGTATTTAATTTGTGTTTTTATTTCGCATTTTGCCCATGCTTATATGTTATGTATGATTGTTCCTTGTAATTGACCTTAGTTCAAAATCAAGTTGACTGTGTACCTGATCATCTGAGTGGAGTTATTTATTCAATTATTATTTACTGGAAATACAAAGTACTTATAAGTAATATTCTTGGACTAGAGCATTATTTTAGAATTATAGTGAATTTGAACAAGAACAGTTTTGGATTATATTATTGTGATATCTCGAACGACTCTTAGCACCATATCACACTTCAGGCCATTAACACATTCGGAGTACAATTTTCTTTAATAACTGTGGAGACCCACCAGCTTAAGCTGGTGCAATATGAAATATAAAGTTAAATTAGTTGATATATAGTCGATTTGAGTTACGGATACGTGGCAAGCATAATCTTTGAAGCGTATCTAATTATTTCCATTGACCACTGAAACTTCTTATATGTCGTTTGCAACGCTAGCGATTCATTGGGATTCTATTGGACATCATTGTAAATGATGTGGACTACACACATTAGCTTGACCGTAAAACCTCATATGGAACAGTTTACAATTAGTCGCGTGCCAATAATTTCATCTGAATGCATCATACAGATTTAGCAAAGCTCACAAGATGTTGTATGTGTTTCAGAGCCTAACCTGAACATACTGATGGATTAACAAAGGAATGATCGTAGAAATGGAAAGGAATAAACTAGGCCGAGCTTACGAACAGAAAAAATGCAAAATGTATATGATATTGTGCAAGAAAAAATAGAATACCCAAAGTTGAGTAAATCACCCGCTACAAGTGAAGCAAGTTATTTAATTGATTTGGGCTTTAATGACGAAGATATCAAGAGCAAATCATTTAAACAATATTTTGATATTATCATAAGAATTAAATCTAAACTCAACAGTCATCAGTATCTCTATGAAAAGTGGTATAACGATTCATAAGAGGAGCGATGCAAGCACAGGAAACAATTTTCAGAATCAAGTACATAATAGCAATGAAGCAAACACTAGTGAGGACATTTATGAGCGCTCCAAGATATTTGATGTTATTGCTTGCAAACGTATAAAGTCTGGTCGTACTCGAGTTGGCCAAAAACTCAGTGATGGGTCATTTGAGTTACGTTGGGTTGGTAGTAAGTTAAAATTTATCATATCCGCATTTGCAGATGAATTTAAATCTACGTTTTTAAAATTTCACGTCGATATCAAAAAGAACGTCTTTAAATTTGATACATCCTAATTTAAAATTAAAAATTTTCATAAAGTCGCGCAATGGATTGTGTAAAGATCTGTGGCGGCCTAGTCTCAATAGAAGTTTTTGCATTTGATACGGAGGAGCAGGAGATAACACAGTGATATCCATGCTCAATCAGGTTGAGAAAATAGGAGAAGATGGTGGATCCAGAGATGTGGATGTTTCAATTGAAATTTTTTGTTTACATGCAAAAAGAGGTCAAAGGCATTGAACGCAACAAATGCAAAGGCCTATACCTTGGAAAATATGAACCCTGAAGTAGAACATGTCATTATGAATGTTGTTAAACAATTGTGCTTGTGTTACGTACTGGTCCCTCTGCCCGACCCTGTCTTAAACGCGGCATCGGAGTTGTTACGTGTAGGCTCGTACAAAAGTAACAAAAGAAAAGAGTGAAGTCAACAAGCTTTGTAAATTTAACAAAATAATTTATTTCCCTAAAAAACAAAGTAAAAATATGAAATAGGACTTACGATTTGTGAATCTAATCCAAAAATTAATCCTAGAATTTGAAATATATAAGTTCTATCACTAAAAAGTTCTAATTGAATCCAAGTTCGAATCTCGATGAAGTTCCAATATGGAAGGCGATGACGTCCTCTATAACCCGTTTGTGTTGGTGTGTCAACAGTTCCTTGTTGAGTCACCAAGAATATAATTCTGGCTTTTGAATTCCGAATACGTTTTAGTAAATGTCTTTGTCCAAGAATTTTGATGAAGAAAATTTTCCAGGGTGAATAAATTATTTTAAATAAAAAAACACTCAATTCAAATGGCAACAACGAGGATACCTTTCGGCCTGAAGGTATAATTTACGACTAAACAGGAAACACTGAGACTGAGAATTAAACCCAACTAAAACGTCATTTCAGACCCGCGTGATGGGTCACGAGATCACTCACTACAAGTCGATTAGCACGTAGGCTAGAATAGCCCTATCTAAGAATCTGATTCCCACACTGGAAAAGAATTTAAAAATAAAACTATCAACAGAGCTAACACGTGGGATGAACATGACCTTGGTAATAACAAATCATTTTCACTTAGAGTTTACAAAATCGGAACCAAGGTCAAGAATTAGGTCAGCTAAAAATACAATGTAGCAGTCATTTTGCGTTTTAATCAGACTAAAAGAACTGAATTAAATTTACTGGGAAAAATGTCAAATCCAGTAAAATACATTATCCTAACAATAAAATGTAATGAAACAAAAATAAAATGAAAAGAAATTTAAAACTAACACACAAATAATTTAATTACATATACGTAACAGAGCCATATCATATAATCAATATTGCCGTCTTTTTCCATCTGTTCTTATTATTAACACAGACACTTGTGACTCCGGAAACGGGATACAAAAATAAAACATATACAGAAATAAATGAAACAGATACAGAAAAAAAATGAAACAAAAATAAACAAACTAATAACATGAAGTAGAAAAAGCTTTTCCCTTATATAAGTATGCAAACCGTGCTTCAGCTGAAACAAATCGCACAATAGCAAGGAATGCGAATACGCGGAAGCATGCAAAAAGCTGACATAATTGAATTATTGAGACCCACAGTTCCACTGGATGAACCTGCTTCACCACCGGTTGCTAGTCCACCACCGACTGTTAATACAACGGCAACAGCACAGCAACTGAAACAATTTGCACGTGAGCAATATATACAAATACCAAGAGGTGCAAGAAAAGCTGACATACTTGCATTATTGGACAAGTTTGAAGGAGGAAGAATACAAACAGCCTTTGGGATGAACAAAACTGTCTTCTGAATGAACAAAAACGTATAGAATCTGCTATTGCTACTTAAGCTGCTGAGAATGTTCGAACGAGCACAGCAATCTCAAGTACCTGAATTTAAATTTTCATACATGTAGTGGTGAATTAGAAGATCACATGGCAATTATCCCACACACATACAAACTAGGCAATGATGCTCGATAACTGTTATTAACAAATTTGATTCCTGGAATCACGTCGGTGCCGCATCATTTTGGCTAATCTGGAGTTAAAACAAATATTGGCCGTAATGAGAATTTGAATATGCCACTGGACAAGGATAAACTGCATTGGATTGCAAAAGTATGGGTGACTCACGATCTGTATCTGCTCACAGATGTGCAATTGTTTGCTGATGTTTTGGAAAAATTGCCCAACATCGACATGCACGTGTATAAGCTCGATCCTGCACATTACTTATCATTACCACGAATGACTTGGGGTGCATTATTATCAAACGTCAAAGTCAAGTTGGAATTGCTCACATTTATTGACCAACATATGTTATTAATTGCTCTTTTCGTGGCGGGATTTCTATGGCGAGTCACAGATCTACTCGCGCAAACAAACCAAAATATAGACGATTATGACCCAGATTCCTCGAACAGTTACATTAAATTCAAATAACGATTGGGCAACGACGCAACCGTTGCCGGTTGGTGGGTTTGGGTGTACTAATCCTAGATACATTGACATACAAAAGCACGTACGCGATTACAACATCAACAGTGACCGCAGATACTTCTTTGAAGTTCATTTGGAATATCCAGAACATTACATGATGTACACAATGATTCTCATTACATGATGTACACAATAATTCTCATTTAGTACCCGAAGCGTTGTCTGTGCCCATTACGTGGTTGTCTCCGTATCAGTGCTCACCAGATTCTTTGTATCTGCGGGCAACGTCGACTATATTTAACGCGTACTTGTATATTGTAATCGACCTTGTCGTTCATGTACACGATCATGTGGAAGAAATAATAGATCAGCCTTATAAACCTCATAAGGTGTTTGGACATCAAACTAACCACAGTAAATGTATCCAGGAATATATTTTCCACCGGGATATTTACTCATTAGTGTTACCGGTTATTTTGTTGATGTAGTAGTGGTATCACAGCCGACTTGTTTAATGAACGTGAACTTCTTTGTTCAACATCGAACACAAGTTCCAGTAATCGCAGTTCAGCCATTACATGTTTTGAACGTGGGTTGGTCTGTAGTACGCATTTTGCGAAGTTCCACCCAATATGAAGACCTGATTGTATTATATGCTGTATTATTCACTGACATCACGAAAAAGAAATGTACAGATGCTTTCAAGAAACCTTCGTTCCGCTTTTGCTGTGATTGATTTTTCAACGCAGGCAACACCTAAACCATCCAAGCATTGTGATATATTTCCAAACTCAGCTCGTGATCCTGCTGGATCAGCAAAAACTCAACTGTCCTTGAAAATTATATTAGGATGGTTAGAGTGGGATAGGTTTTTGCGTGATTGCGCCATTGGCTGATGAGCAACCATGTTATGATGTTCTCAAAGATTTTCATTGAGTGACAATAGTGGCAACGCCACCGTTGATTTATTTTCCACCTTCGTCGAAACACTTACTGTTGACGATTTGAATGCAAACGAAAACAATCTTGTGGTTACGACGAAGTGATGCTTGAGCACTAAGTCATCCCGGTCAATCAAATTCAAATATATTCACGAGTTTGGCACAAAACACTGATGTATTGTATTTGACTACGATACGCACATGTGCCTAAAGTGATTGGTGACAACTGCAACATGTTGATAATATTTCGTGGCATTGGCGCACATAGTCTTGGAAATATTCATTGGATTTGGTATGCCGCCGACTATTCGTTGGGTAAATTTCGTGACATGTTTGCGAGAATTATTAAGTACCCATATAGTGTTCTCACCATTGGTTTGATTGAAACTTCCAGTCTCAGAGTTAAATATCGCGAGGGCCTGGACACGAACATTTCTTACACGACAATTTTACAATAAAAAAACAGTTATATAAAATGTCTCCCAACGATGTCATAGAAGAGTATGGAATGCGACACCTTAAAGTTGCTTGTGAACAACAGGAATCAATTGGTAGTGTTATTGCAGGTCGTAAAAGTGTCAGAGATATGTTTCAGTCTCTGGACTGCACGAGAAGACCTCACAGTGGGTTTCGAAAAAAAAACAACAACATTTGCACCGCTGATTAAACCAACAAAAGAAGTTGCCGATCGTGCCGAGGATATTAAAAAGGCAACGCGGTTTATCAGTGGTAGATGTGACAGGGCTAACGAAAACATGAGCACTGGGTCCAATTCCTAAAATAGGTAAACGCAACAAGGATATGAAAAAACCACAAAAGACACCACAGAGACTATCAAACAGTTACCAGCGCGTCCAGCAGGTCCAGAGGTCCAATAAGAGGAGGCTGTGGTCCACGAAAAGGCGGCTGAGGTAACAACAATATCCAAACATCCACGTGATGGAATATATAACGAGCTTGGCCGACAAGAAAACGAATCTTATGGCTTTTACAGCTAATTTTCCCGCTGATTGGACAAGCTATGTTAAGATCAGTTATAAGGATCTTTTCAAAATGACAGCACTGATAGTTGGACCAGATGGATATATCAAAAGAAGTTTAAGAAGGGTATGTCAACAGGTGACGAGTGGAAGGAATTTGAACGTTAAGTGAAAAAATATCAGAACGTCAAGAAGATCAGAAAGGACAGCAACCGAAAAAAAACACAGAGGTGGATGGAGCAATAACTACAACGCACACTCACTCATTAAGAAGAAGACCATGCAGAACAAGACACATGGATGAAAAACAAATGAAAAGGTGGGACCAGCAACAGTTACCAGAACTTACACCGACACAGGAAGCGGTCTTGGCGGACTGTGTGACGCTAACTACCTTGCTTATGGATTGAAAACACTTGTGACATCAATTCGTGAGGGCAACAATGCATCGGAGGTCATTAATGAAGTTGCATCTATTTTTCAGCGACTGCTCACCAATGCCATAATGGAGAGACAAGAATATTGCTCGTTGATGTATGAACTTGTTTAAGATATCAATGATGTATATTACTACGACACCGAGGATGAGTTCTGAGTCGGTTTGGCACCAAATATATGCTGCAATGCAACAGGTTGTTGCAAATACATCTCAAAGCATTACCTCGATTATCACAATCTCATCAACAAAACCCGATTTTGGAGTGACTATTTCTACACCAGTTACAAATGGAGAATCACGCACACTTCAGATATCATTAATATTGTTGCGAGTTTATTACAGTTAGCCTAATATCCTATCACAACCGTTTGGTGGTATTCCTGCAAACAACTCATTTGTTTTCAGCAGAAACTGGCGCAACCTGGAATACTATCGAACGTCTCTCGGGCGCATACGGCATGGAATTGATCAATGAGGAAATTCGACGAAGAATCACATTAATAACTGCAAAGACTCTACAGTTTATATACGTACTAATGAGCGAACACTCGGTTCTGTCATCGCAATAAAATCTCAAAGGTATGCGGTTGACACTGCAAGATCGTCAGTAAAGTCAGTTTGAGGTTGGTAAGGCATGATAAATTGTTTATGTATGGGGTATCATATCGCGCCTGACATTGTGAAAATTAACTTAACAACGCAGATCAATTAAGCATGTGACACCATCAGTGGTAGTTACAAAAGCAAGTCTGAAACGACAGGCATAGTTGTTCAGGGTTGTGTATAGTTTGGGGTTCCACCAACAGTCGAGCTCGGTCACCTGATATCATTTACGCCAGAAGAACCTACGTATCTTCCACGTCATAATCATCGGTTGACATATTCCTTTTGCCCTTGTGGCTCAAATCAGGCATGTTCTAGACCTGCGGTGAAACATTGACGACACAGTTGTACACTAAAAATTGACCTGACATTTAAAGATAATAAGCACAGTCGTTAACGCGAGAAAACCAGTTAATGCGACATATTATGGAACTGGCCTCAGTGACGTTGTTCGTGGATTATTCCCAGGAGCAACAAAGGAGCTCGCAATCGTATCATCATGGGCTGCTCTAATCGCTAAACTAGCTGCGAGTCGTTGATAGCA
>JAECUM010069284.1:0-25385 GCA_016617855.1 Megalonaias nervosa
AACAAAAAAAAAAAATATTTAAAAAAAAAATTAAAATTTTCAAAAATTAGGATGAGCGAGTTTAAAAGAAAGAGCTCAAAAATACAAAAAAGTATTTAAAATAATGTAATGCCTCCTCGAGTTTCGAACTCGAGACCTCTTGTTTGGCAGCCGGGACACAGACAAATGTTGGTGTTTATATCCAAGACTTTGTTAACTGCCCGTCCTAGTACGGGAATAAAATAAAATGTCCAAAAAAATCAAAAGAAATTGAGATGAACGAACTTAAAAGAAAGTTTGAAGATAAAAATGCAAAAGGTATTTTTTTTTCTTAAAATACAGAGCTAAAATAATAATTGCAAGAAATATATACGGTTGTAGAATATTATAAATCTTTCTTTAGTATAAGAAATACCATTCATCATTCGTAAAATAAGATTGTCGGGTAGACTTTATTATATCGCTGTAGTTATTTTGTTTTATTTATGGATTGCTTGACGTTGGTGCTTTGTGGAGTATTTAGCCTCCAAGTCATGAAAGTCAAGTTCCTGCACTGAGAAACACAACCGCAGACGATGGATTTTATCCCGCAACCCACTGTTTGAGTCCATCTTGCTAAACTCAGAGTCACTACATCCCTGAACCACAATATGAAATTGTTTCGTAATATTACAGTGGGCTTTGTGAGCACAGAATTAAAAGAAGTCCCGTTACCTTTGCCATAATACTATCATATATTACCACAAGTAAGATATAATTTAATTTTAGAAAAGCCTGCTTCCATTAACTTTCATTAATGTCTGGGAAACGCAGTGTAGAGAGTAACTGCTCAATAAAAAATGCATGAAGAATATTTTGCAGTGGTCAGCTATACACCTAATCCTAATCTAAACGTTAGAGATATATCTTTATCTTAACTTACTGCAAATTGCAACACTGGCTAAAGACCCATTTGGACACAAAAATCATATGTCCGTGAGCTAAGTAAGCCTACCATGCAAGGACCTACTCCCCGACTCTATCTCTTTGGAAATTTGGGATGCTCTTGCTCTGCTGGATGAATGTTTTACGGGAACCTCATATGACCTAATTAGGGTATACAATGCGACAGTTGTAGAATGTGGCGATGTTGTCCCTATTGGAATCCTTTCTTGATGACGCCACTGTCTTGTATACACATGGGCAATATGTTTGGAGATTTCCTCTATCTATAACAATAAGCAGTATCCAAATATATGAACCAAATTAAGCAGCATTTAGTATTTAGTAGTTTAGTATTAATACTAGAATTCAGTTTTTGATAGTTTGTTTTTGCGTTACAGCTTATGCACAGGCAGTGTAAATACACCAATACATCATTTACCGACATAAGATGTCATAACTGTATTATTTTATCGTTCATTGAATATGAGCGAATAAGGAAATGGAAGATGAAAATTGATTCACAAAACAAAGAAAAGGAGAAGACAGTGAAGACTTAGCTTATGAGAAACAAACAAGACATATGCGTCGTTCACATTGCAGGGTCAAATTATGAATTATTCACATTTTTATCTCAAACAAAAGATGAAGATAACATACTGTGGAAGTTAAAGAGGTTTACAATGAACCTGATCGACTTAAATCGTCACCAAGAGCCCGGTTCTCAGTATATGACCAGTTTTGTTTTTGTGTTAGCTAAAATGACAACGTTTCATGAATACCACCATAAAATTTGCTCAAAGCATGTAGATGAACTATTTTGACTTTGGTTAAAATAATGGTTATGGAGAAAGGATCTCAACAGTTTTCGAGAAATGTCCCAGGAGTTCAGTTCTCAGTGAAAAGAAAACGTTCAAGACGAATGGACGAATGTTAGTAGTGAATGGGGCCGCTTTAGCGACAATGGGAATTAACATTACAAGACCCTCCTGGGCCACTTTGGCGACAAAATTATAGAGACATGGGGAATTGGCATTACAAGACCCCCTGGGCCACTATAGCGACAAAAATGACCCTGGGCCACTATAAGACAAAAGGTTGGGTTTTGCTTAGGCAAGCGAGAAGAGATATCTTTTCGAGGCACATGAGTGACCCTGAAAAGGGCCTTTGGGTTCTTCTTCTATTTTCTCCAGTTCATCCACCATCTCCTCACTTTCTCTATGATTCCCTTCTTCTTCCTTTCATGGTCTGGTATCCAGTCAGGATGTCCCATGGATCTAAACTTTTCCTGTACCTTCATCCAGTTTTCGTTCAGTCTGTCAAAGTCCTCTTTTTTCTTTCTGTTTTCTTTGTCCGTTCTCTCCTAAACCCAGGTATCTTTTATCTTCTTCGCCTCCTCTTCCAGCACCTTTCTCATCATCTCTTCTGCTTTCTTTAATTGCTCTAATCCCCACTTCACAAAAGACCACTCTGTAAAATTCACTATTTGTTCTAAAAAGTACCTCACTTTAATCACACCATTAAGGGCCTGCTTCATTATTCCCACTCTAATATACGTAGGCTTAATGAAGCCTCTTAACTTTTCCACTTCCTCCTCTATCATGCCTTTAACTAGATCCCTGGCTGCTTTCAGGCTGGTCACTTGACTTGTCACAAAGTCTTTGGTAACTGGATACCACCATTCACCTTCAAGCCTTTCCACTACATAGGCTGCATCCATCATCCAATACCAACTGTCTTTCAAGTCATTGAATAAATTCATTTTCCAAGGTGTTGACTAGTCAACGCTGGGTAGCCAGACTGAGCGAACGAACGAAGGATTTAAGTCGCCTACGCATACTCAGTGCTTTCGCGACTGGTTAATGCCCGAGGGTCGGGCTCTTCAATTGGTCGGTGCTGTGAGAATGGTGCCATCACAGCTCCGTGTTTATGTGCGATGTCGCACTTTTTATTTATGTCTGGCAGCGGCAAAGGAGGAAAGGACCCCGGAAGAGGGGCGCCGCACGTCACAGGAGGAGACTCACGGTGTACTCGCCCAACGCCAGGACCCATTTTGGTCAACTTCTGTCCAGTAGTACTAGTGGACAGCCCTATCTCCAATGATGTGTCAGCCACCTGTGCAATTATCCTAATGTACTTAGTTCTAGAATTTTATATTTAAATGTATTGGAAAGGTTGGAATTTTGTGTACTAAGTGTACTTGTGTATTTGCCGAAAGAGTATCAATCACCTGGGTGTCAGCCATCCCACCGCCGTTAGGAGCAGACAGATTTTACATTGGTTGTTAATTTTGACGTTGTTGTGGTGTGTTGTGTTTGATGGGTCGTCTTATTTTATGGACTTGCCATACGGCTGGCCCCGTGCCATAGTCCAGTTTTGTATGCATTTTGTATTGATGTAGTATGGTGTGTTTGTTTGTTGTTATGTTTTTATAGACTTGCCATACGGCTGGCCCTGTGCCATAGTCCATTTTTGTGTGGGGTTTGTGTGTGTGTGTGTGTGTGTTACGCGTTTATTCATATTTTTCCGACTTTGTCAATTTCCTTCAGGAACAGAAGTATACTTTTGTAGGTGATCTCGATGTTATTGTTCTTGGTCTTGTCCAGTATTTCTGGGTGTGATGTCGGCGATCCGATTCGTTTTTGGTATTATCTGAGGTTATTTCTTTGTATTTGGTATTTGCTGCAGCTGTTAAAGATGTGGTCGAGTGTTTCCGGTGCTGGGCAGTGTGGACAGTTTGTGTTATTGTTTTGTTGGTCCTTGAGGAATATCCCATAGCTGCTTGTCAGTAGTGTTTTTCCTGTTTTTATCCTGTTGATGATTTGTTGTTCGCAGTTTTGTAATCCTTTAGGTGTCTTGGAGCCTCGGATTACTTCTTTTTGAAATTGATACAGGTGTCTACCTTTGTTGATGGTATCCCAATATTGTTGCCATTTCTGGTTTATTTTCTGTCCAACATGGCTGTATAAATCCTGGACGCTGACGACCGCTATGAGTTATATACTTGAAGCACGGACGTGAAGGAAAACATCCCTTACAATAACTTCACATATTATATACTATCCACACAGAAGGGGAAGAAAAAAAATCAATATCTACTGTCCACACAGAAGAGGAATACAAAAACCCCAAGATCTACTATCCACACAGAAGGGGAAGAAAAAACCCAATATCCACTCTCCACACCAATATCTACTATCCACACAGAAGGGGAGGAAAAAAAAACAATATCTACTATCAACACAGAAGGGGAAGACAAAAACCCCAATACCTACTATCCACACCAATATCTACTATCAACACAGAAGGGGAAGACAAAACCCCAATATCTACTATCCACACCATTATCTCCTATTAACACAGAAGGGGAAGACAAAAAAACTCAATATCTACTATCCACACAGGTACGCGCGCACAGCAACACACATACAAACACACAAATACACATAAACGTACGCGCACGCATACAAACACACACACACACATCAATAAAGGAGTTAGTGTTTATAGTCACACTACTTCACATTCACACAAATTGGCAACTTGAATAGTGTCTCTTTTCTAGATATCTGGTTAGCCCTGAGAAGGGCTGTTTTTAGAACTCCAGATGCACCTCTTAATGTCGGCTCCCCACTGGTGTAGCCCCACACACGCATCGTCTGCTCCAGTCCTGCTCCCAGTTTACATTTGTGGTTGGGAGCGCAGAGGGAGGTTGATTGTCTTCACTATCCCACTCCTCAGTTTGAGGGATAATGAAGACTTGTTGTTGTTCCCTCTGTCTTCTGTGACACACTCGGGGATGATGATCGGGCCTCCTTGCCTCCTGTGGACGCTGTACTGGTTGTTGTGGTAGTGGCTGTGGTTGACGTTGCTGTGGTGGTGCTGCTAGTGGCTGTGGAAGTGTCCTCGCCTCAGGCTTGACCTCACAGAGGCCTAAGGATGAGATGAGGCAGGATCACTTGTTTTTTCTTTTCCTTCTCCTCTTCGTTTTTCTTTTCCTCTTCCTCCTCTTCAGTTCTAGCTGCTTCTGCTATGGCCTCCATAGCCAGCTCGTCTAAAATGCGTCTGGCATACTCCAGGTGCATCTGAAGTTCCAACAATTTTTAGCAATTCTGTTACTCATTCTTCGTATGTTGACGAATCAACGATGGGTAGCCAGACTGACGAATGCTGCGTTTAATATCCTTGAAGCACGAACGTGAAGGAAAACACCCTTTACACCAAAACTCACAATAACACTATTACCATCACATGGAACGCACGGACCTAAAAGAACAGTCACGTTCACTTTTTACTTACAGACACATACACACTATCTAACTAGTCAGAGAAACGAAGTGCTTATAGACACACTTCAATCTTTTCCACATAAAACAGAAAAACGAAGTGCTTATAGACACACTTCTATTATTGAACTAAAAACACAACTTTTGGCAATTTGACTAATATCTCTTTTCTAGAGGGTTGGGTAGCCCTGAAAAGGGCTGTTTTGTTCCGGGAGTTATGGCAATCTTTTATCTTCGAAGATTGCGTCCCCGTCTGGCTGCAAGCTTTCCTACAGGATAGGTTCTGCTTCTTCGGAAAGAGAAGGAGAACTTTTTCGTGTCTACACGGCAGTCGACAAAGCCTTTGTTTGGCTTCTGCTTCTGCTGTTGCTGCTGCTGTTGTTGTTGTTGCTCTCTCTGCTTCTGAAGTCTATACTTCTTCGTCCACTCTTCTTGCTCTTCTTGATTTCCTCTCTGAAGACCTCTTCTATCAGGTCTTGGGCTATTGTTAGCATCCTGACATTCTCTATCTCATCAGACACGAAGTAAATTCACATAGGCTTCGTTCAGCTTGGCTAGTCTTGAAGGCATCTTCATAGGTTGACGAGTCAACAATGGATGGTCAGACTGCTTACTTGCTTAATCTGGATTAAGGTCGCATTCGTCCATTAGGGCATTCGCAACCGGTTAGTGCCCCCACAGGGGGCTGATAGATTTTTTCAAGAGGGACGGAATAGTGCCACGTCCCCAATCGCTTTAATGCACACACAATGTGCTGATGGATTTTGTTCGTTTACGGGACATTTTGGTCTCACGAGACAAATGGTGAGTGGAAATAGAACCCACACGCACTCACATAGCGAGGTATAAATGTCCGGCCGAGGCAAGGCGGGGTGGGTGGCTGGGAGGAAGGCGCTGTACATCCGGGATCTTTTTGTTCTCCCATGTTTCCGAAAGTTAATTGTTGTCGTCACGACGTAATTACGAATTTTGATACTATTATTTGTGCTGCTTATAGAGGTAGTATTGATACAGTGGACCAGCCTATGATATATTTTTAATAGTTATAGTTAATATAATTACTTAAAAATTGGGTCCTATATCCCAAATTAATTTAAGGCGCCACATTGTGCGGCTGGACCTGATGGCTTTGGATTTGAGCCACCTTATTAAGCTAATTTGGGTACTTATATGTCTATATAGTTGTATAATCGAGTCGTTGCCACATTGTGTAGCTGGTCCTGATGGCGGGGATTTAAGCCACCTTATAAAGCCTAGGTTTAGTGGGCCAGTTTTAGTAGCTTATGTTTTTTAATGATCTACCATATCATGAGCAAGGGAAGGAAGTGAGAAAGTTGTTGTTAGTATGGTTGTATTATATTAGAAGAAATGGTCATGGGGTGATTTGGTTGCTAACCACTTTAGGATTCCTGTACTTAAGTTCATTGCCCTACGAATTACATTCATATGTCGTGCCATTGTGGGGAGTAGGTGCAGGTGGAGAATCGGCCCGCGCAAAGGCAAGTACCACCCCTATGTGGGTGATAAACCCTATGCCACCTCCGCACCCATCTCTTTCCCTGTCACGTCCTCATAGAAGGCTTCCATTTGTATTCATAGTAGCCTATATGATAGCGGCACCAATTACATGATTCGAAAGTGTATAAGTGGTTATTTCAAGATTATATTGTGCCTGATATGGGATGGTTATTGATGATGGTCATGGGGGTAACTTGGTTGTTAAATACAATGAGATCCCTGTATTTAAGTTCATTGCCCTACGAATTACATTCATATGTCGTGCCATTGTGGGAAGTAGGTGCAGGTGGAGCATCAGCCCGAGCACAGGCAAGTACCACCCCTATGTGGGTGATAAACCCTATGCCACCTCCGCACCCATCTCCCTCCCTGTCACGTCCTCATAGAAGGCGTCTATTTGTATTCATAGCAACCTGTATGCTAGCGGCACCAATTATACGATCCGAACGTGCACAACTGTTTATTTCAAGATTGTAATGCGCTCGATACGAGATAGTGTTGGGAGGGGTGGTCATGGGGGTAGCTTGGTTGGTATATACTATGAGATCCCTGCACTTAAGTGCGTTGCCCAACGAATCACATTCGAAATGCTGCTTGCTGTGCCGCAAGGGGAAGTAGGTGCAAGTGTAGCGTCGGCCCGCGCACAGGCAAGAACCACTCTTATGTGGGTGATCAACCTGTATGATAGCGGCACCAATTTCATGATTCGAATAAATGTGGTGGGTTGTCTCAAGTAGTTTTAGTCAATGTTAGAGTGTTATTAAACTTTTCCAGCTTTATCAATCTCCGTAAGGAAGAAAAAAAATTGATTCGTTTGTTATGTTCGGGTTAGGATTGTTTTGATATAATAATTCTGGATAGAAGTATGGCGAACCAATTGCTTTAAGGGAAGCGACTAGTTTTCCCTTTGTTTTTGGTATTTGTGGCAGATATTGAACACATGTTGCAGATCCTCAGTGCTGTGGCAGTAGGGGCAATTGGAACCTCGCTCTACATTGTGTTTTTATGTATTTTCCCATACTGTCAGCTAGCAAAGTCTTGCCAGTTTTGATTCTGTTAATGACTCGTTGAACATGTTGATAAAGAGTTTGTGGGTTTTTGTTGTTGCGGCACACTGTTTTTTAGTATGGAGTACAGTGTACGACACTTGGTGCCTGAATCCCATTCTGTTTGCCATTTAGAAACGATATTTTTGGATATCATGCTGTATATCTCTGGGATGCTGTTGTCAATATGGATGTAGTTTGGGCCATTAAGTTGTAATTTTGCTGCAAAGTCAGCTCTGTCATTTCCTGGTATGTTAATATGTGATGGCCCCCACATGGTCAGAATGGAGACCGCCCGCTTTATATGACTCAAGCGCGGACGCGATAGAAAACTTCCCCATTATGTGTTAGTGTCGGAACGCTATAGAGCTTATTTCATGGTGAGGGATAGAGAGAATTCAAAGAACATATGTAAAAAAAATTTGAAAACAAACAACAGACACATTTCTTTCAAAACACAACATTTTTTATTCAACAACCAACTACCAACTAACAATTCATATAACATCAAACAAACTAAACAAACTATTTTTGACAAGGTTGACAACGTTGTGAAATCATGTTAGATTTCCACTGATGGAAGTCATGGGGCCATTGATGTACACTACGTTTCCTAGCTAAAGTCAACAAATAGCCATAACGGTCACAAAACCATCGATCTACTTTTTGATCGTTTCTACAAGAGTTACGATCAAAATAAGTCACTAAATGTTCTAATTAATATCCAAGACTGCGTTGATGAAGAAAATACACACAATATTGTCCACACACCATAGAATATGTGCCTTGTAATTTCACATTATTGAATCGTGTCGTCTGAGCATTTCTTCTCATAAAGTCGATGATGTCGTCTTCCAAAGTTAGTAATCCATACGAATCAAAATACTCCACACAATCATCGTGAGGAAAGTAGACGGCTACCCAGTGGGTTCCAGGGAGACGACTGTCGTCCGTGTTGATGACATAAGCTTGATCGTCTTGAGGTTTGCGATGAGGTAGTCCATCTTTAGCACACACGACAGGATTCCAAGAAGAGGTATACGAACTGTTGTTCAAAAGGTAATAAAGTTCCCAGGTATCCATGTATTTTTCACAGGTAATGATAAGTCATCAATTCAATTCTGACTTTTTGCTTAAAAATTTCTAACAAGTAACTGTTTCTTTGTTTCGTCTCCGCACTCTGGGACAAGAGAGCTTTTATGCGATAGATCTCCAGAGTAGTCAACGGAAGAGAGGAATGATCACTGAAGTCTTTATACCACTGATGCAACACTGCTTCTTCCGAGATGAGACCGCAAGCGTCGTCCAGGTACTCGTCCAATTTTTCTTCTTGACTCATCATCAGATATTTATCGTGTTGAATTTGACTGGGATGATCGTTTTGACATCCATAGCAATCTTTCTTGGTCAATTCCGTACTTTTATCCGCCAGGTATTTCGCAAAACAGGACACTAAATGTTGTTCTTGTTCTGTCCAACTGGACATAACCACCACGTCCTCTTCGTCTTTGTCTTTGGGTTCTGCTTCCAAGATATCCTCCCATTCCATTTCCAAAGATTCTCCACCATTCAAAGAGGGATAACAGTCTTCCATAGTTTCTAATAGTCTAGAATGACTTCTCTCAAACTGTTGATTTCTATCGTATTATCGAATTCGGCATACAAGATGATGTTCACCGCCTTGGCGAGAGCTTCTGCAAACTGAAGTTCCACATTCAGTTGAGCTGATTTTATAGGGTAGAAATGTCCCTCGTCACTGCTTTGGTCTGGAGTGAAATCAAAGGCTCACAAAGTGTGACCTCCTACATAATCTTCGTACGAAATGCCGTGGCTGGTGTTGGTTCCTAGCTGTACGGTAGCTTCGTACAGGGACAAGTACGATCTCAAGTAATTGTTTTGGATAAAGTTAGGTTAGAAGGGTCTGGTACACAAGGTCTTGCCATTGCGACTGACTGCGATCTTGGACACTCGGTAGTGTTTAAACTGGAAAAGGATTGGCAGCGACGGCTCCGTTGATGGATGCATTGCTAACGATACCAACGATTAAACGTTTGGGTAACTGTCCTTGGAACAGATGATCTTCGATCTTGGATCGGAGTTCAGCGGCAATGGTGAAAGTTTTCACTTCCATACGTCGTATCGGATACTTGGCAGTCGTTCTGCTCAAAGTGTAACTGATGTCGTTTCCCACTTTATGTAACACTTCTACGCGGCGCACGTAAAGTATGGCTTCTTGGATGATGATTTTGTACTCGTTGGCATGAGCCATCAAATGGAAAGCGGTACTGCTGAGATTCAGTCTCGGGCGGATATCCACTCCGTTGAGCACATACTTGTCTTGCAAACATGTCCAAATGAAAACGATCCATCAGTTCTAAGCTACGTCCTTGCAGGATTTTCTTTCGACGGTCGTTAAAGCCCTCATTGTGAGGATCGTCATCTGCTGTCACGGCTGTGTCGTTAAACTTGTCCTCGCCAGCTGTTTCAGGTTTCCAAACCACTCAAGCATCCAGATGAGTGTTCTTGGCCTCTTTTCCGTACGTCAAGAGATTTTCTAGGTACGTTCGGTAAAGGTAAGTATCCATGCTACTGCTGACCAGTTTGTTATTCAAGTACAAATCCACTTTGCTGAACAAGGAATGCATGAAATTGTTGACGGGAGCTACTCTGGCATCGGCTCCTGGAACGCTGTCGTCCGTTTTGATCACTTTGACTTTCAGGTACAAGTAACTGCTACTCAGATCGATGTAATTTTCGGGCTAGCCTTTGATTTCAAATTCGATGGGAGCTAAATCCGTCAAAGAGGAGACGGGATGAAATTCCACCCATTGGGATTCTTGCATCTTCATCATGGCGGGTGACATGGTAAACAGATCCAGTTCCAACTTGGAACAGGCGCAAGACACTTGGTGCGTCATTTTTTTTTTTTTTCTTTCTGTTATTTAATAATCAAAAACGTCTAAGCCTCGGACGGTTCTTCTTTTCTTGGTCTTTCTATATCTGGGGTGTGAAGTCCTCTGAAGGGTTGTCTACGTCGTCGTCTCTTTCTGCCTTGTCCTTGCTGTGGCGTCAGGGAAGCAGGAATGTCTGACTCAGCAGTGTCCGTGGCATTTATAGGAGTTTCTCGTAGGGCCAAAATGTCTTTGCCTGTTTGAAGCAAGACATTTTGCCTGTTCTCAAGAAAGCTTCTTTGGGATTTTGTTTGTCGATGATTACATTTTGGAGAAATGCTTTGCCGTGCGTCAAAGCTGCATCTTTCAAGGCGTGCAATCTCCGTGTCACCATCGGTTTCAAAACGGCAGCTACCAAACGAAATTCAGATTTCAGCATATCTCCTAAACCATGTCCTTGTTGTCGAGCGACTCCTTGGTACACAGGATAAATGATTGACAAGGGTTAGAGTAATCGTTTTCGAAAATGAAGTTTCACTGTCACTTTCCCTTTCGAGAATGGAATATTTTGTCACAGATCTCCTTTTATAGTAATGTTGACAGTGTCGAAATACAATTTACTGACGGGCAAATAGTGAGGATGTATAAATTCGCGGTGAACGTGAGAGGTGTTTCCACCTTCATCGTCAGCGTTCGTGGCAGAATCCACTTTGAAAGGAATGACACGCAGTAACAGTACGGAGATGTGTCCAACCAGGTTGTACTCCAACCCATCGGAGTATACAAAGATCAAACTGAGTCCTTGGTTCACTTCTACAGGGAATCGAAAATACTTCACAAAATCCAAGTTGCCGATAATGGCTGTTATTTCGCTTTTAATCTTGATCAGCTTGGGGTCTCCACCCAAAATGTCATACAACTCAGGCCAAAATATAATGGCCAATACTTTATCCTCTGAGAATATCATCAGAATGCGACGAGCCACTTTATCGTACTCGAGGGTGACACTTTTTCTGGCTCTCTCCAAGGCCTTGTCAAACTGTGCATTGAACTTGCTAGCAATCGTGTTCACCAAATGTTGGGCACTAAAATAATAGCCTGGGGAAATTTACAACCGATAAGTGAATCGTTTAGTTTTGGGGTCCTGTGTTTTCATAGAGTCACCTGCAGTCCGTGCTCATCCAAGTTTTGTTGCACTTGCTCGTCATGAACTTCCACCGTAAAAGTGTTTTGATTTTCGATGATGTTTTTCATTTGCGTAGGGTGAATCATTTCCACTAAAGCCACTTCACATAGGTCTTCGTGATCCAATTGGATGGCCTGAGGTAATTTGGCCGTGAAACAGAACAATGTGTTATTGGGAAACTCCTCCATGGAACTGTCACTGGGTAATGTTAAGTAAAATTGGTTATTCATAATTCCAGAGTTCTAGTATCCGAGGGGTTGCTGGAGGTCAGAGGACTGTCTAAAAGAGGATTGTGGTTGCTATTGTGACTATTGGGAGGGTGACTGACGTTGGACGCAATGCTCCCGTTGTTCCCGTTAGAGGAATATTTCAGGGAAGGATTGGGAAGAAAGTAACCGATGCAACTGCTGAGTAAAATGGTCCACAATTCTTTGTCTCCTTGTTGCAAACTCAAATTGGCAATGGCAGCACCGACGACACAATACGCCACAAAGATTTGGCAGAAAAAAGACGATTTGAGTTTTAGGCACACGTTCTGCACACCACACCCACAAGGGTTGCTTTTGTAGATCTTGCACAGAAGAAATGGGGGAAAGAGTGGTCACTGCAGTGGTAGTGGTTGAGGCTGTGTTGAAGGGCATGATGGTCACTTCTTTTTATAGTCGATGACTTGCGAAGCGTCGATCCAAGAATCAAACCTAGGAGGATATCCTCTCCAACGTACTTTGACTTCTTTGACACGTCGTTTTCCCACTTTTAAGGTTCATCGATCGAGAATACTTTCGATGTCGTACACTTCGTCTTCTTTTTTGGTCACGCGTTGTAACTAGGGCAAGTGAAACGTTCATTTTAACACTTCCTCGTTCATGTCTTCCAATGTATAGACGGTAGTATGACGGCCACGCACTCGTCCAGTGACACGAAACAATTCGGTGGTCCAGTTGGGTAAAAAAAAACCTTTGTCGAAAGTGCGTTTGGTTTTGCCAATGCGCACCCGATCTCCTGCTGCCAACACTCCACCCTTCTTGGGGACAGTCGGGGACGTACCAAACAGGCGCTCGAAGACTGTCACGTCGTTGTCGGGAGTCACTTCTTGGGGGGGAGCGGGGGCACGTCAGATGCTCCGATGGTAAGATTGGTTGTACGGCAAGACGTCGATGTACTTGAGAGTGTGTTGATGAGTAAATTTTTTCCACATGCGTCCTTTCAAGGTGCGTTGAAAACGTTCCAAGATGCTGGCTTTGGTTTCTGGATTCTCGGTGGTGAAAAAAATGAATGTCTCGTTTCTTCAATTCTTTTTGGAAAGCTTAGTTCAGAAATTCAGTGCCTTTGTCAGTTTGCCATCGAAGAGGATGAGGACCACTTTGTTTCAAAACCAGTTGGAGGGCTCGCACTAACTGACTGCTCGATTTTGAAGTCAATGGCACGACCCAAGCAAATTTGGAAAAGACGTCGATGACACAAAACAAATATTTGTAGCCACGATTGTAGGTGGCCAAATGAGAGACGTCGGCTAAATCGGCTTGCCATTGATGATCGATGTCCTCCACTCGGGTGCGACTTCTGGAAAATTTTCGTCGAATGGGTTTGTGTAAGGTGTACGTGGTTTGCTCTTGTAACCATCGTTGCACTTGAGGTAACCGGACACTTTTCAGTCGAGTTCTGGCAGCACGATACAATTTCTGAACTCCTCCGTAACCCGCAGAATGGGCTGGATCGTAGTAAACGCTGGCTATCACCTTCTCCATCAGGAGTTGTTTTTTTAATAAGTCACCCGCTCTTCGCTGATGCTACTCTGGATGGGGCGAGGGGGTGGTTTGCAAACGGCTTTACGTGTCTGATGTGCCACGGGAATAGAAGTCGAAGGAACTGGTGGTGGTAGTGGCGGTAATGAGATGGCTTTGGTCTTCTTTTCTTTTTTCACTTCTGGTTTCCCTACTTTCTTTTTTACTTCTGTCAAAGGGGGAGTGGACATCATCTTTTTAACCCAAGCTTTAAGTTCTTCTCGTTGGGGTGTGGGGGAAGGGGTCAACAAGGACGCTACAATCTTACTAGGGATGGGAGCTGCTGACGGTGTTTGAAAAACTTCCCGTGCCTCTTCTTCCTCACGCATCCGTGGGGTTGCGTCTGTCTTGACCGCTGGGGGTGGTGGTGGTGGTGGTAGTGGTGGTAGTGGTGGTGATGGACTTTTCATCAGGGTCTTAAAATTGTTTAGAGTTGGTAGAGCTGTTTCGTCTAAAGCATTCTGGTGAAAGAGTTGCAGTCATTGCAACAGTTGACTGTACCGTTGAGAATTTTCCGTTTCGGACAAATCGCCGAGATCCATCAACGATTGCAATTCGTGTTGTAACTGGAACATCTCGGTCAAATGAGGATTGGGAGGTAAATGCGGGGTACGTTGGTCTTGCCAACGATGGTATTCCATTCATCGTTTGTAAGGCACTAAAGTCAGTTTTCGTCCTTCCATCGGATTTCAATGGTCACGTCTGAGATCTTTTAACACCAGAATCCTCCTTTTATATAATACTTCCCAGGAGTCCCAACAAGGGTTACACTACTCTTTTGACAATAGGTCCTAACAGGGGTAAAAATCCTCCGCGTTGGACCAACATCTTTTTCTTTTGACGGATGGGGATTTTCTTTTGGACCATTTGGCAAAGAACGTGTCGATGCTGGCTAAGCATTCTTTCTGATGTTTAGACAAAGGTATCATTCCTTTCAAGGCATTCAAATAACATTCACACACGGTATCGATGATGTCTTTGGAGGCTGTTTGAATGAGTTGTTTTCGCATGTGTGGAGAAGCTTTGGATAGGACGGACAACAAGTCCCAATGTTTGGCTAAACAAGGAGGCAGTCCTTTCCTATTCGTTCCTTTGGGGATAGAAGAGGGATGTTTTCTGGGGGGTGACGTCTTTGTTTTTTAGTTGGTTCCCGGACACGCACCAAAAATACACTGACGTCGATGACTTTGCACACGCCCTTTTATCTTTTTTCCGACTATCGCCTCGTCAAAAATGTGACAACTTTTCCCCAAAATCGCTAAACAATCTTTCCCTTTGGTTGCTTCTCTTTTACTTTGAACGAGTGTGTCTTTTCAGAGGGTGAAGTCGATGCTTGGCTCAGCGTTTTCTCGGATGTCGGGTCAAGCGACGAGACTGTCCTTTTCTTTTTCCTTTTCCTTTCTGGACAGGAGAACGACGATCGTAGTGGTGTGCACTTCTTTGAGGGGACATCTTAGTGTGTTCAGGAGCACAAAATACATTGAAGTTCATGGCTCAACATGCGTCCTTTAATCTTATTATTTTTTATTTCTTTTTTTGGAGTAGGCCAAAGGGTTTGTAATCTATCTTTTTGAGGAAATCACCTACAAAATCTTTGTTTAAAAAAAATCCTCCCCTTTGGTTGCTTCTCTTTTTCTTTGGACGAGTGTGTCTTTTCAGAGGGTGACGTCGATGTTTGGCAAAGCGTTTTTTTGGATGTCGGGTCAAACGACGAGACTGTCCTTTTCTTTTTCCTTTTCCTTTCTGGACAGGAGAACGACGATGGCGGTAATGGTGTGCACTCCTTTGAGGGGGGCTTCTTTGGACGTTAATCTTTGATTGTCTTTACGTCGTATCATTTTCATGGCAGGCATCACTCGACGTTGAGGGGTTCGCAAAGGACTAAATCGGGACGGTCCTTGCTTGGATAAATCGAGTAAACTCTGTAATATGCCCGATCTCTCTTGGACTTTGATTTTGGGGGCAGGTACTTCGTGAGCAGCAGCCACTGCAGCTAAAGAGGAGGAGGGGGTCACCGCTGGAGGAGAAGTTCTTGGAGACACGGGTTTCCAATTTTTCATCAAATTAGGAAAGACACGTGTCAAATCGGGTTTGGCAGGCATCACCAGCAACGGAGAAGTGGAAGAACCTGAAGCTACTGGAGACGTGGTCACCGTCGCTGCAGGTCGATGCTTGGGGATGTAAGATTGCGTCCTGGCCGAAGTGCCTCTCTTGCGGGTAGAAGCTGTTTCCTGGGGTCTTTTCTGGGGACTTTTTTCTGAGACTGTGACCTGGTCTTGACATCGCTGCTCTTTTTCTTCTGTGTTCGTCGGCGAGTGGCTTATTTTCTTGGGGAGAACTTTGGGGGCATTAGGATCCCATTTTAAGAGGGAACGAATGATGACACCTCCTAGAGAACCGCTACCTCCAGGCTCCAAAATGATTTGCTTTTTGGTTTGAGTGTCAATGCGAGGATCGGCCAGTTGCGTCAAGGCTACTTTGTTAATCTCAAAAATAAAACGCGTTTGGTTTGATAAGAAATGTCAATGATGCCTTGCAGTAATTGACGTGCTGTCACCGTAATCCATCTTAAGACTTCTTTGAGACTGGCTTCTAAGACACGAGCGCTTATTTTATGGATATTTTCGCGACTGATGCCGCACAATGCACGAATCATTTTGACGGGAAGATGAGACTGAAGGGACGTCATGTTGACGCTATGTGAGACAGACTCAACGTGACCTAGGTTTTTATAGACTTTTTTCTTGTTGTTGTTAAGTCGACGGGGACGTGTACACGATAGGTCCTCCGTCTTGGCACCAGTGGTGAAACAGATGGGTACAAAATCAGAAATAATATGGGGTGGTGGGTTTTAAATCCACGAGAAAATAGGTGTGTGGGGTTTGAGTCCGCACGGGTCAGCCAAGGCGTTCCTAACTGTTTAGCTAAGACTTGCACTTGCGATTTATCTCTAGGGCTTCTAAACAACACCACGTAATGAGCATTGAGACTGATGGTGCGATGGGCTTTACTTTGTTGAAACAAATTTTAGGTGATGTAAATGATACTGGCATTATATTGACGCCATTTACGCGTAAACCACAGTTTAATTTCTTCTTCGTCTTCTCCTAACATGTCGTTGAAGATGACCAGATGTGTTTGACTGGGATCAGACACGATCCCGTCGTCTTCGCCAGGAATACCTTCCATAAACACGATGGAATCGCCATGACTTTCTCGCAGGAGGCTGTACGCCGATTGCCACTCTTTGTAACACCACACGATCCGTTGAGGTGGACGATCAATCAAATGATGTTTATGTTGGATCAAACGTTTGACAAATTCGGTTTTGCCTGAACCGCTGGGTCCAGCAATTAACATGTTAAAGGGATTCCGAAGATACAAGGCCTCCCAACTGGCGCGATCTAAGTTTTCGTCGATGACTTTGAAAGTGGAGGAAGAGGGAGCAGAGACAGCAGAGGTAGCCATAGTGCATGGAATGTCACTTTTGACACGAAGACAGACAAGACAAGAGTTTTTATACTTTTTCAGGACACGTTTATTGCAATCTTTAAATAGGAACAACACGAAAGACAAAAATACATATAAGTCAAATGATTAAGTACATCAATAAAATACACATTAAAGGGATCAAAGTGGAATGCAAACAAGTCTGTGTACAACATTTTTGGTGACCAAGGTGTGGTGTCCTGGGGACCGTTTGTAATGTTCTTAAAGTCTCTAATCTTGGCACAGTCACACAGGGTCCCTCTCGTAATGGCCTTTCGGGGATGTCGATGACAGTCCTGTCCTGAAGGGATTGGTTTTCCTCGGTGATGGGTTCCTCTTCTAGTGCTGTCACTAAGACAGGTTTAAAAGTTACTTTTTTCACCGAACGTTTGTATTTATGATCACAAATCTTGGGCATAGTGTGCCACTTCTTTCGTCCAAGCCTCAAATTTTTCCAGTTACGTATATCTTTTCAGTGAGGGTCTAAGTCACAAGCTACACAAACATCGTCGTAAACATCTTCAGTGCCAAAAAGTTGACTAATCTTGTTTTCCCGTAGAAATCGAGAAGTATCGAGATGAAAGCGCAAGGCTTTTAACAGAATGAGTCTCTAGTGTACATTTAAAGGTACGACTTTCATGTTTTGAGTGGTATGTACTGTTCGTAAAGAGTCCACAAGGAATCGGCTGGTAAACGAAATCCCAGAATGAAAGTCACTAAGACACACACCACACGTCGACCCCAATTCAATGGACACAGTTCACGTAATAAGTGTTGGTAATCCTCCACAGTTTGAATACTGTCATTGATTTCCTTCCACGGAATCTGTTGTATCACGGGTGATAAAGGTCGTGACATGGTAGTCAGTTTTTATACCCTCTTTGGTGTAAGGTAATAAGTGTACTTTTTGGGCAAAATCGGTTTTATTTGAGTTCCGTACCAAAATTGTTTATTCACTAACTCACATACCACACGTCGTACAGAAGTGTCCTCTTGAACCAAGATTTGTTGGTGTAAAAGAGTTTGGTAATCCTCTAACTCGTCCGTTGGAATTCGGTGTATTATGATCACCTTGTAAGTAGAATGAGTGGCATCCAAAACTTCATGAATCTCACGTGATTCATCAATGTCTGACTATTGGAAAGCTTTCAAATGTAACAGTCCTCTTATACCATTCAGGTACCAGTGGTTCCAACATCGGTGACGTAACGGATGCAATTGTTCTTTGCGTTGGACTTGTATTTTGACCAACTCTCGGAAAATGCGTTCTCTCAACCCCAGAGGCAAAAAACGAATGTACTCTTGTAAAGTATCCATGACCATGTCAGTCAGTGTTTATACCCACGCTGAGGGTCACTTCTAAATACCCCTTAGTTTTATTCAAGTTTCCTTTCCTTTACTGGATGAATTTGCAAACAAAAGGGTTTATTTCTTCTGAGGCACTTTCACCCTATAGTCTATCCTTACACAAACAGTATTTGTTGATACATCTAACATATGTTCACAAAAGGCTTCTCGTAAAGGTGCGATGTCCGCTGATTGATCCCACACATACCATGGTAAATTTAACAGTCTTTGTAATTCCATTACAGCTTTTTGCCATTTAGAATTTCACAATTTTTATGAATCTTGAAATACTTACATCGATATCCATTAGGTAGTTGCTGAAGGTCTGACGATATGAACAATTTCAAATGAATCAAGTCTCTTACGGCATTCAGATAATATGGGTAACTTAAAAGTTGATGATTGTTTGGATGCAATTGTTTCTTGCGTTTCACCTGTATTTTGACCAAATCTCGGTAAACGCATGGTTTCGCGTGGAGGATGACATTGACAATGAAAACCAGTAAAGTGAAAAGCGTACGATGACGAGTGGCATCGCTTTAGCATCTGTCAGGTTGACACGCACAGCATCACTTTCCATGGTAGGTGTAGTAGTAGTAGTAGTAGTGATAGCAAAGTTCCCATGATGTGGTACTGAATCGCTGAGATAACAGCGTACGGCATCGCTGTCATCGCAAGGCACAGAATCGCATTCGAGTTTGCTCTCGCTTGATACTTGCTGTTTGAAAGTGTTCATCTCTCTCACTTGGTGTTGGTAGTTACAATGAACTATCGGTCTTGGACGTTGTCCCTTTTTATATGCTGACCAATATCGACGTGACCGTACGGTAAAGTGAAGTGGTTGGGAAGTCTCACTCGCTTCTGGTACACGATTTGATAGACTTTTTCCATGGTCGACTGACGATTTGGTGTGTGGCTAAACGTACAATCTTGTGAGACTGGTAGATGGTCACTTTAGAATCTCGATCCTCTCCAGACTGCAAGGCTTCTTTCAGCATGCCAAAGTTCACCACTTGACTGGTGCGATAATTGAGAGTCAATCGTTGCACTTTACACTCGGTGTGCACTTCTCATTGTGGGTCCCGGTATTCATAGCCGTAATTTTTAGGACCGCATCAAGCAAAACTTAGAATCTTGTCGTTGGGTTGCTCGTCCGTCCAGGCTCCTAAACGGTCTCCTTCGATGACAGGGTGACGTTGACCCAGGCGATCGATGTAGATGCAACTGTCCGTGTCAAAGTACAGGACGCGATCTCCTAATAGGTGTAATGCTTCGTACAATTTTAAGCGAGCATGGGCTGACATTTCCAAATTCGTCAGCTTCTACAAAGTCCAGTTCTTCCTCGTAATTGACTAAGATCAAGTCCTGACGAACGACGTCCACGTATTCCATGGCTTTAGTTTTGTCGTGAATGATCTGGAAGTAGCGGGAACGTTCTAGCCAATACTCCATCTTGGGTAAACACGGTCGTTGTGCCATTTTGCCCCACAAGCAATTTAACATCACTTTGGCAAACGACCGCCTTCTTTCATATTTCTGCTCGTGGTCTAAAGGGATGCCTTCCTGCTCCCAGTATTTCTCTTTAAATTTCTTTTGGTCTTCGGGAGTCTGGCACCAGGAAGGATAGCCGCTGGCTTCTTGTTTCAGTTTAAAAAGGCATCCAAGTAGTCTGCAAAAATGCCTTTCTGAGTCTCATCACCCTTGTGGCACTGTTCTGTCTTGGTAAAGTGATAAATTTCGTACACTTCTAACAGGTGGTATCCCAGGTCCAGAGCTTTGAACAATTCTACACTGACCCACGTTCCTGTCAAGGTGCGTTCTTCCTGGGTGTGCTGACAATGTTGGTCTTGGTTGCACGTTTCGGCACAAGTACGGCACAAAGGAAACATCAGTTTTCCTTGGCAATGGTGAGGTAAAACGGAATGGTACAAGTCCGTGGGAGGCAAGACTTTGCACCTGATCAATCCTTCGTATTGTCGAATGTTCTCCAGGTCGATGTGTTCCGTCAGCAATTGCGGATGCCCTGCGGAAAAGCGACAGTATTTGCACACGTAAGGATACAGCGAACACACGTCCAAGTATTTGACTTTTTTCTCCTTTCTCTTCGTCGGCGTGGTACAGCAAACAGGCGGCATTCGTCCGTCCTCCGTACAAACTATCCCGTGGGTTCAGTGGGTCCACCCACTTGTAACTTTCCACGATGCTCTTAAACTCGGGGTCAGTTTTCAAACGGCGATCATACTCGTGTTCCCACATTTCTACCACTTGGTATCCTTGCTGTTCTAACTTCAAGCGCCGCTGACAAGTCTTCCATGGTCCGTTGTAAAAACTGATTTTTAGTGCCACGTTGGGGGTAACAGATGGGACATCCGTGAAATAAGCATCCGTTAAACTCGTACACTATCTTGGGGTTTTCTAAGTCCCAGCCATATACCGAATACGGAACCATGGTCTTTTCCCCTCCTCCGTTGCGGGCATGTTGGATCCATTTATCTTCCTTGTCGAACAAGTACCCTAGCCAGCGTAGGGCTGTGACCGAATATTGACGGTTGACAAATTTGGTCCTTTGAGGGCTTATGACAGCCAGGGTGTTTTCGGGCATGAATCGTTGGCGGTACACTAAGGAACACTCTTTGGTAATGGCGCAGGCTTTTTTCAAAGGATTGATCCCTCCGTGCTCCATGAACAGTTCTCGAAATTTTCCACAGCAACGCCGTAAAATGTCCACGTCAGAACGACAATACTTTAACATTTCTTCCTGAAAGTCGAAGAGGTTCGAGGCGTGAGTGTGGTACCAAACATAGAAAGCTTCTCGTTGTTCGGTTCGCATGTTGTCGGGGACATAGTAGTGAGCCTCAGGCAAATGGGGCAGAAGGCGTGTTGAGTGGCTTCGGTATTGAAAAAGTGCGGAAAATAGCCATTGGCCATTTCTGTCATTCCAAACATTTTAGGCATTCGGCTCAAAGGGATGGCCAAGTAACTCATCGAAACTTTAAACTGAACTTGTCCCACTTGCATGGAAATGGTTTGGCTCCGTTCAAAGTCACTTTCGGACGGTCAGTACTTTGTTCCATATAGTATCTGAGAAGAAACTGTCCATCGTATCCCGAGAAATTGTGAGCCATCACAGTGGCATGGCGATGACAATCTCCGTAACGTTCGATGTCCTCTTGGCTCCACGTCTCGTCGATGGGGTCTAAGATCCATTGGACGAAATCGGCCAACGTGTTCGGTCCCCGAAAAATTTTTCACGTCCTCCAGAAATCTTGTTGCAGTGAGGGCAATGACTAAAGATAGTCTCTTGGATGCACTTCTCGCACGCTCGATGAGCCACGCAGAAATTAAGAATGTGAATACCGGTCTCTTGCATGCATTCGAAACCGAAAAAGATGAAATTGCCTTTCTTCCTCTGATCATCTTCCTCTTGATGTTTGAAATGGTATTTTTGAATGTAGCATTCGTGTTCCAAGTCCACGATTTGGTGACAAGTGTGACATCATTTCTTTCATGAACATACGTGTGACTTGGTACTGTTGGTACGTATGCCTTGTCCACAAGTAGGGCACAATCTCAGCAGTTGACAGCACTTTTCCGCTATGAACCTTGCGTTTTCAAATATTGTTGGTAACAGGTAGGGCTGACAAATGTGCGCTAACAAGCTGAGCAATGCGCTCGTTCTTGTCCTTCGTCAAGACAGGGTTTAGATGCCGAACATCCTGAGCATTTCGATCGACATTGCTTCTGTTGCTCTCGATTGTTATAGCCATGGTCACGATTCTCACAATAATATCTGTATCCCAGGAACCCAGTGATACTGGTAATGGTATCGAAATGTTCATCGTGATGATAGACGTGAATGTATTTTCCGTCTTTGAAATTTTTGCCAAGAAACAACAGAGGTTCGCGCACTTCTTGAGGGTGTACATTCAAGGCGTAGCGTAGAGCCAAGACGTCTTGCAAGTTTTGCATTTCAGGAATGCCACAGGGTGTGTCTTTGGATAGCCCAGCTTGCTGTAACAGGAGTTCTGCTTCTCTTCGTTGTTTGGCTCGGTCCGATCGTTGAATAGTTTTCCAGTCTCTTTTCCATTCTGCCGTGTCGTTCTTGTCGGCATACATTCGTCCAACCACGATGGCACGGACTAAACACATCTTGTCTTGAGGGTTATTAATTTGGACGAGACTCTTTTTGGTGCTGCGAAGGTCGTCCACCAATAACACCTTTTTGCGTCCTGTCCCTTGGGGAAGAGACACGTGGGTCATGAACAGTGTCGCTTTCCGTCGGTGATGTGAAACTTGTCGTTGGATTGTTACACGTGTTGAATCTTGTCGATGACTTTGGAAGGTGTCAATTCTGCCGGGATGCTTAACTCGATCCAAACGGGTGATTTCAAACTGTCGTGATGAATGGAAAGTCTCAAGCATCGGTGATGAACTCTTCTGCATTCTCCAACGGTAGTCGGACTTGAAATCTTGAAACTTCACCGTGTACGTGTAGGTCGTGGTTCTAAATTTTCTAGAGGAGCGCTTTTCCGTTTCTCGAATGTGATAGGACTTTTCAGGGTTTACTAGTGATGGTGAGCTTCGGTTTGGTGTAGACTCTCTGGGTATGGATTCTGGTTCACTCATCTCATCTTCAAAATCGCTGCCATGGATTTGAGCCAAGACTTCAGCTACTGTGAGACGCGATAGGTCACGTTTCTGTCTCTTACTTTCTTCTCCTTTCTCTACAAAATGATGCGATCGTTTCATCTTGACTTCAAAAAGTCAAATGACTATATTTAAAACGCCATGGTCACCTATATATTCATGTCAGACCAGTGTATATATAAAGGGTCAGTGTCTTCCCTCCCAGAATTCATTTCACTCTCAAGCTTACCAGAACGATGGAAGAGCCAACACAGATCGAACTTCTGATCAGAGCTTTGAGAGGTGTCATACGAAAGTTTTCTTCAGACAAGCCGACGAATTACTCCCCCTCCTTTCGAGATAAAAGTCAAGTACTTGCTATATCTATCAGAAGAAAGGGCATTGGTCTTCAGGATGTCCAGACCGTCAAAAAAACAAGACAGGTGTCAAAAGAGACAAAAGTCAAGATACCTGTTATCATTGTCGAGAGAAAGGACATTGGTCTTCAGACTGTCCTAAGAAACAACAGGAGCAAGAGGAAGAGAAGGGATCAGAACAGGAAGAAGAAGAAGAGGTACCCTCCAAAAAGGAAGAACCTCCACACGTACAGTAAGAGAAAAAAGAGAAGAAAAGAAGACAAGACGAAAGTGAGGAAGAAGAGGAGGAAAAACCTGTGAAAGTGAAGAAATTCAAAAACAGAGAGAGTGGAAAGATACAGAAGAAGTCTATGAGGTTTTTGAAGTGCTGTATTGTGAATTGAATTGTAAAATGTGTACCAGAATAGACCGGACAGAAAACGTAAGTGTCTCTTGGTTTTGATTTTTAGAATAAGGATCTACACTCATGCACACACACACGTACATCATGGGGTAAAAAGGGATTTTAAGTTTTAATTGATTTTGGCAAAATGAATACTATCTCTTTTCAAACTCAGGAACGGCAAGTAATGAGCTTTAACTGCCTTATCCCTTTGCTACGACCAAGTCCTACTTCTGGACCTGCTCCTGTCGATGATTTGGTAGAAATCACTAGGGCTGGAATCTCAGGCGTAGTAGGTGTGTGAACAGGGTTGAGCTGTTTGGCTCGGGAAGGTCTTTTTCTCTTCGGTCTTAATAAAGAAGTCTGATACATTTGTTTCAGACTCCTTAACTCTAAATGTCTAAGAGTACCGTCACCGTTTGACTTTCACTGTCCTCCTTCTCTCCTACACCTTGTTTCTTCTCTGCTGCTTCTTCTTCCTGTCGTTTCCTTCTTGCCTCTTCTTCTCCTCGCTGTTACTGTTGAAGGAGAAAAGCTTGTTCTGCTTCTTTCTGCTGCTTTAAAAATTTCTCCAATTCTTCTTTCTGTCTCTGTTTAAAATCCTCGACGTGTGGTAAAGAAGGAGAAGGTGGAGAAGGTGCTGGTACCGGAACAAATTCTTGCGAAGAAGAGAGAAAATCCACTAAATCCCAGTTAAAATCCACCTCTTCTGGAAGTAGACCGGTGTTGGCTTTGGTAGCCGCTGCTATACCATCGCTTCTCGTCTCCACGGCCGGTGCACCCCAATTCATCGTCTTCTTAGTTTCCGTCATGTTTCAAAACAATGTCGCATCGATTAACTGCGCACAGACGCTAGCGCACCTATATAAGGAATGTGACGTCACAGGCAGCTCTCTTCGGATTGGAAGACAGACTCCGCACTGTGACTGAATTTTGTAACGCATATTGGGATTGGTGAAAGAACTCAATCCATTTTGATCCGCTCTTCCGCTATAAATAACCGCAGTTCACTTCATTCCCTTCACCTGTTCTCGTCACAAGATGTGGACAAACGTAGAATCATCTACTCTCGTATCGTCAATGCTGTTCCGCACGGACTTACCCATGTATGTCAAATCATCATGGACAATCATCAAGATCACCGATACGAGCGTTTGGAAAAGAAGGATCTATGTGGAGAGACAAGGCTGTCTGAAGCGACTCTTAATCTACGGACCAGAGGTTAGACGAAGTTTAAGGAAGAGAACAAGACCTATGCGATGCCCTCTATTTTAACGGAATGGTGTTAACATAAAAACCAAAGGCCCTTTTCAGGGTCACGTCATTGCCTCGAAATGATATTTATTCTCTTGCCTAAACAAAACCTAACGTTTTTGTCTTGTCGATATAGTGGTCCAGGGTAAATTTTGTCGCTATAGTGGCCCGGGGGTGTGTGTGTCTTGTAATGCTAATTCCCATTGTCGCTAAAGTGCCCCCATTCACTACTAATGTTAATGTGTGTGTGTGTGTGTGTGTGTGTGTGTGTGTGTGTGTGTGTGTGTGTGTGTGTGTGT
>JAECUM010069286.1:0-26940 GCA_016617855.1 Megalonaias nervosa
AGACAGCATCCGAAGTTGCATCTGCGTTCGAACGAATTTATCATCGAGGACCTTTGCGATGGCCACAATTATTACAGGTTGATCCGGGCAAAGAATTTCTTGGTACAGTATTATTGTTGATGAAGAAATATAACGTTAAAATCAGACGAGGACATACTGAAATTCATCGTGATCAGGCAATTGTTGAACGATTTAATAGAACACTTGCTGAGCGGTGATTTGGATACCAATATGCAAAGGAAATATCTACTGACTTTAAGGATAGATCTCGTGAATGGGTTGCAAGATTACCGAGTGTGATAGCTGCGTTGAATAATGAAATTACTCGTGCAACTTCCATGAAACCTTCTAATGCGATCAAAAAAATATATATATATCCCGTAGCAATGGCTATGGACAACGACGTGAACAACCAGTATTAGGTAATGTAACTGTAATTATATTTATATGAACCTGGCAAACTTGAAGGTGGTAAAAAAAGAGCAACCGATCCTATCTGGAGCGTGACTACACATAAAATTTCTAGCGTGGTAAGATCCACTGGTAGACCTCCAATCTACAGACTAGATTCTACAGCACCTCAACGTGGATTTGTACGTGAACAATTGCAAGTAATTCCTGAGGATACGCAATTACCACCAAGCTCAATTTTGTAAACGTCCAGAGCCTCGACGTCTATTACACTCAAGACAGGTCAACATCACATTATCACGTGTATGACCGAGATCCTTATTAATTCTGTCTACGGTAAATTGTCTTGGATTAAAACACTGCCATGACATATTACAGTTGCAACTTGCGCAATGATTATTCTGTTGTTGTCTTAGTGTTATAATAAATTCAGCATCAAGATCAAAGTCAAGCTTATTTTTTTATTTGTCAAACTGCTTATAGCTGACTAATTTTTTATTGATATCGACATTGTTAGTGATTTCTTCAGTTATTACGTAATCTACAATAACCCTACGCAGTTGCGATATTTTCCTGACTCGAGATACGGCGAGATAGACTAAATTTGACCATTCAATACGATCATCTACAATCCAGATTCTAGTATCAGTTATAGTTAATCCCTGCGACGAGTGAATCGTTATAGCGTATCCTAACGTCCATGGCGATTTATCCATGTTCAACGCGCTCTCAGCAACATCAACAGCAACCAACACGATATCATTCAAGACAAGATTTTGTACCCTTGGTGGAACCAAGGCACCTGGTATTTCAACTTCAATATTTTGTCGTCGAGTATCTGATGGGCGATAACACAAAGGTACGGGTAGATCCGGAAATTTTTCTTTATGTAACGTAAATAATTTCTTTTGTAGTTCATCACGAACTATCTTTCTACTTGCGACTATCAAATCAGCAGGTCTCCATAAAGTCCAAAATTCATTCATAGAAGTTTCTGCAATTACTTTACGCATTATCTCACATTGTATTTGATCTGGCTGAAGTCTGATTAATCTTTTAAGTTCTTCCAGCGGTTCATCAATAGCTCTATGGTCATCATTTATTTCTTCGTAATAATCTACAAATGTTTTCAACCATTCATGTGGAGACTGTCCAACAAAGGGTGGTGGTTGACCATGATCGCCACACATAATCACAGTAGTATTCTTTGTCAATAACCATTCAAGAAATGTTTTTAGTGTTTCTAACGACACCGTGCATATCTCGTCCCATATAATATACTTAGGTATATATTTTTCACCCATCCGCGATGGGGTCCATGTATCTCCGCACCATCTAAAGAAACTGTGATATGTACATGATTTTACTCCTCGTTCTTTTATTTCTCTAGCAAGTTTATGTGTAGGTGTCAAAACAATTATATCTGAGTTATTATTCATAAATAAGTTAATCGCACGAGTTGTTTTACCTGACCCTCCACACCCATTAAGATAAACGGTCTTATGTCTAGATACAGGATCGTACACAGATGGTGCAGATGACTTTGATGTTTGATTATTATTTTTGTAATATGTCTCCGCAATTTCAATATCGGCAGATTCAGAATAACTAAGTATATTTTCTTGTTTTATCCTCCATGTCCCCCATTCACCATTACCGAGTTTTAATAAATCTTTATATTTTTTGTGTACATAAAATGAATCCGTAGCAACTCTAACAGCGTAACGAGGAAATCTATTTATCATCGACAATAGATTTATCGAAACATAAGCTAACATCGAAGATCTTAAATGAGTAAACTGTGGTGAGTCGCCATCAAGATAGCTCACAATGGTACGTAGTTTTGTTCCATCTGATAAATAAGCATTACATCTGTTTATAAATGTGTTTTTCTCCGTTGTATCAGCGATTATAAAATCTAATTCAGCGTCGTCCATAATCAATCTTGTACAATGCCGTTTATAATCGTATGAACCACCTTGAGTAAACTTACCGATTATCTTTCTACCAAGATCTTTTGCAAGTTTTTCATCGTACTCGTTCCTGCATTTACTTATTTTAATGACATGATCTTCATCAATATCAGGGAATTCTTTCCTGGCATCATCGATATTAAATCTGTTCGGTTCTGGTAACCAAACTTGTTTCTGTGAACTATACGATATAATCGCTTCAGTTACTCTCAACGATATTAAAAATCCAGCATCAAGCATATATCGCAATAGTACTATCGGAACCCAACATCGCTCTGAAAAATGTTTTCCGAACCAAATATAAGTAATCGCATGGAGATCTTCTCTAAACTCGAATGATTCTACGTGAGCAAATCCTGTTAAGTCAAAATCTGGTAAGGATCCGTTTATTGCAACCCTGGTCATGTCATGTGTAGGATGTCCGAATCTCTTAAAGTATTTAGAACATCCTCCATATCCAAGAAAACTCCCAGGATAACATGCTACCATATCAACCGAGATAACATCACTATAATCGTATTTGGTGTTCCATAATCCACCGTGCTCATATTCTATACAACTTTTCTTGACATCTTCAAGAAATTCCGATCGTGTCGTTTTCCATGAATTTTTCTCCTGAGCGAAATGAGCAGCGACTGACTGAACAGTAAAACAGTTATTCAATAATTGTCTAACTATGACATCATCAGAGGTATATTTCAGTGCAAGATGTTCCATTTCCTCATGGAGAGATTCTGTACGATAAATATCACCATCGTAATGATCATATTTCGAACTCTGAAATAACCAAACAGAAACAGGATCGGTTTTACTAATATTTTTAATAAAATCAAAGATATCACCGTCATAAAATTTAACCGTTCTATCTCGTGGAAATATTGTTACTGCAGCAGTCCATGCGTGCGCGTTATGATCAATAATATCTATCGGAGCTCCATTTTTATATATTTCGGTTTGTACAAAATCTCTCCGGTTAATGTTTTTACTGCTATTGGAAATCTTAATTTCTTCTCTAGCTCAGCAACGTCGCTGATAGACGCTCCGGTATCTTTAACCGACTCTGCCCACGTATTTCTTTTAAGTCTTAAATCCGTTAAACCATTACCACGTATCGCGTTTGTAAAATGTTCTGTAACTCGCTCAGCTACGCAGTTTATCCTTGACAATTTCATCGGTTTGAGATCACCAACATCAGGTTTATTATTCAGCGGAAATATTCCATAGACAACCGCAGTACGATCGCTCATAATACGGTTTATCTATACCAGTTAGTATTCCTGGTTTAGATTTATTACTCAAGAAGATATTATTTCCTGACTGCACGCGGACGGGATCGCGCTTGTCACGAAAAATCCAAATATCTTCTTCTGTATTTACAATAAATTTTATTAAAATAAAATATTTTTGATTATCAAGGTGGTTAATGATTACTCTTCCTCGTTTGTCATTCATCGTATTAGAAACATTTCTAACTCTGATTGTTGACCATGCATGAACTGCACCATCGTCACGAAATTCCTTCTTGGCCTCACGGATACGTTTAATTATATCTTTATTCGTTAAAGCTAGATCTTGCATCGAAATACTAAATTTATACTCGGGTAGTCTGTCAAGATCGAATCTGGTTGCGTAGGGTTCAATCACGGATAAATCTTCCATATTATAATTAGGGCAAAATATATATTTAGTTGAATATTAATCTTTTGTATATGATTCAACCAAATCATTGCCACTGGTTAAAAATCGGTTATAAATCTCCGTGTAACAGAACATGTGTGAATGAATACTGTAGTTATCATATGCAATGCATCAGAAATGGGAGTCTAGGACCAAAACCGTGTATTGTGTGTAGTGCTGGAGTGCGAGGAAAGACTCACCTGTGTGCGCAATGCGGTGGTAAAAAGTACAGAGAGCTGAAACGATATTACGATAAAAAAAATATAACGCTGACTCTCCTATGAAAACCGGAGAAGATTATCTGGCTAGATTTTCAAAAAACAATGATTTAGACAAATAAAATATTATATATAAATGGAACAAAATGAGTTTGTGTCACATCCAATCATTACCAATTATGAAGCATCTCGAGAAGGTGTGATTAGAAACTGCAGATTGAAAAAACCAGTCAGTAGTATTGATAATACTGGTTATCTTAGATTTACTACTAATGGCAAGAAAAAAAGATATTTATCTCATATATTTACCTACGAGTGTTATTTTGGACTGATCAAAGATGGGTATGTGGTGGATCACATTAACGGCGATAAACTTGACAATTCACTTGGAAATCTACGAGTTACTACACAGAGTCAAAATTGTAAATCCGGAAACACAGGAAGGTGTAAATTATTCGGAAAGAGAGCTATTAAATCCGTAAATACAGAGACTGGGGAAGAAATTAGTTTTGAATCAATTAATTCTGCTAGTAAATACTTTGACATAGTACCACAATCAGTACAACACGTGGCAGAAAATATACAGAAATCTTCCTTTTCCAAAAGATTTGCACAAAAAATAAGATTTCAATACGTTTAGTCTACCGTATTTTTAATGTTACCAAATGATTAAGCGCTCCGTCAAGCATAATGATAAATATCGTAGTTGTCCGCTTATACTAGATACGAGTTAATGTCAAAAGCTATCCTGATTGTCCATACTTTGTAAAAACATTTCAGTGAATTTGGATCTCAACAGTATTGCAAATAAAAATAATTTTTATAAATATTTAGTGGTTTTTTTATTTCGTTGATTTTGTTCTGAAAACCTCGTTTTCTGTTCGAAAATATCGTTTTCTGCATGAAAATTGACCAAAAATCAGTGAAAATCAGTCATATTTTGACAAATTCTGAGGTTGAAAACCCCAGGAAGGTTAACGGGAATTAACATTAGGTTTTTGATTTATCGATGAAAAACTGTTTTTTTTCCGGATTTTTATCGTAATTCGCTAGCAAAAATCTACACAATACGAGCAAAAGAACTGGAAAAAACCAGTTTTTGATCAACAAATTTAAAATCTAATGTTAATTCCCGTTAACCTTCCTGGGGTTTTGACCCAACGAAAACTAGCAAACTCAACGAAAAACTTTGCACAACAAGCACGGGTAATATTGTACTTGTCTATGATACCTACTGAAATATAATGGTTGGTTCTTTGATACAATATTTGTCAATATGTGTAGGTTGCATTATACTAAGCAGAGTATGTTAGTTTTCCCAAGGATTTTGTTTAGCTATTATCACAGTCAATGGTCCATCATTATCGCTGTCATTTTCACTCGTATTTTCACTCGTATTTTCACAATGCTCTCTTAACTTGTCTTATACGAAAGTTCATAATCTTTTTCTGTTCGTATTCATGAGATAATTCTAGCTTGATTTTGTCAATAGCGTTTGAGAGAGGCACAAACAATTTTACCTGATCATCAGTGACAGTTGCCAGTGACTTTAACATCCCCTGTTGGATAATTTTCATAAATTTATAATCAGCAGATAGCGTGAATCTGTTCTCGTTCTTTCGTTGTTGTAATGAGTCAAAATCACATAAAATCTTTTCAGCATTAAGATTGTCAGATACATTGATACCGTTATGTTGTAATTTTTTCATCGCAGAAACAATGAAATTGATATTTTCAAAATTCATTATATAATAAGTGTATATTTAATATAAAAAATAAGCAAAAATATACAGCACGGGGTGATATTCGATCTACCATTCCATAGTTGTATCAGATAAACCTAATGAGGTTCTTTGTTTAGACATTTACCCCCAAGAGAACCCCTAAATATCCGAAACCGAAACTTTAGAGGCTCAGAGGGCTGTCTGTACGTGTTATTTGCTTACCCCCGAAAGAATTCCTAAATATCCATAACCGAAACTCTAGAAACTCAGAGGGTTGTTTATACACGTGTAGGTCTTATTTTAGTGACCAACCAGATTCTGTTTATTGCCTTACAAGAATTCCTAAATATCCGTAACCGAAACTCTAGAAACTCAAAGGCTGATTGGTCTTTGTGACCTGGAATCTCATTAGGTTTATTTTTAGTTTTGCGATTGTGTCTTTTGGAATGGCCCTTGTGTGGGGTACCCCTTTAGTGAAGTCACAAGGTCACGACCTCATATCACCCCCCGCTGTATATTTTTGATGAGATGATATGATGATGATGATGATGATGATGATATGATATGATGAAATGCCGTCTTCACGCCAGCACACCAACCCATAATGATCAACCAATGGGTGATTCACAAAAGTGAATCCACCACGTGTTGACGTAGTGGATTGGTGTACTCTGAAGACGGGGGGGGGGCTGGAGCCCCCAATAAATTATAAATCTTGGCCTAAAATCGCCTCCTGCAGACATATGTCTTTCTCGGGTTTCGAACCATGACCCCCCGGATGAGAGTTTCTACGCGTTATCAATTGAGCTATCGGACCTTGTTATAAATACATACTGAAAAAGTTAATATGTGTTTACCAATAGCCTATTTCCTAAAAACTACAGTGTTCTTAACAAAAACCACAGTTTTCTGTGTAAAATGGGATTTTATATTTCTAGTTTCCAAAAAATATATATACTTCTGTATAACATTGAGTCTATGCGTAAGCCGTTACCAAGGAAATTGATTTAGTCATAGAGTATTCTTAAAATAACTACGCGGTAATCGGCCACACAGATACACATCCGTTATGGAATAATCAATAAGAACATAATTATGCAGCCACAGCCTTCTAGACAATAGATTTCGATTGTCTGTGTGCACTATGAGAAATCTGTGCGCGGATTTTATGTAAACAAAGAATACAGTATTATTATTTTGTCAGTCACTGGTTGCCACATAGGGAAAGTTGCCGATTAGCATTGAATGAGACCGCAGACAAGGTTATATATATTTACAAGTATATACTATACTGTATTGTATACCAACCATTATGTATCATAGACAAACACTATGCATCCGAATATTTTTTTTTGTTATGATAACGCTCTATGAGCGTACATACAGATTTATATTTAGTTCTTCATTTCTTGTGTCCAGAATGCGATTGTTTTGGTCTGTAAGTTTAAAGTGTATCCTTGATAATAACGGATTATGAACTCGCAGGTACACGGGGTTAATTGGTTCTGATACAATTAACCACCCTGGGGGGGCTAATGGACTAAAACTGTATAATATGTACCCTTGCTGGGCCTGGTTAGACTTAGAAAGATCTACCTGATAGCTACCTTCAATAACATCGCATACCAGATTGACTGCAATTGTTGTTGTTATGTTTACAATACCTGGCGATATATGACGTCCGGCACCAAAAGGGTTATTATTGTGTTTTAGTAGAACCGGTGATGTGGGCATTTTTCTCCATGATTCAATTACTCCGGGATAATATTCTTCAATAAGATCACTTAATGATTTCTTCATTTCAGCGTTATTTAAATCTGGTATAATAAATGTTTGTAAATCTTTTTCTGTTATTTTATAATGATTAAGAAATAATTGCTTATGTATTTGATCAGTGTAAGGATTTTCATCGAGTTTAGTCGCAACGTTTATAATACTTCGATTGGCGATGTATAGATCAAATAAGACCCCATTTAAATTTTTCATTGACTCGATTATTTGCTGCTTTACGTTATCATCATAATGTTGTGATAATGAAATAAGTAAATTTCTTAAATCATTAAACGTTTTATCGTATTCAAGTTTAAGAATATCTAAAAATTCTTTTTAAAATTTTTCATCAACAATATCTCTAGTACGCCGCGTCTTGGGGTCTACGATAACCGTATTAAATCGTGATCTAAATATCTTGGGGATCTTTTTACCGTCAAAATCGGTAAAGTAGTATTTATCGTCGTTTGGATCAAATTCAAATAATAAATTCCATGGATATTCTTCTCGATATTCTGGATCTTTAATGAATTTGTCTTCACTCGTTTTAAACTCATTTTTAGTTGGTTCTGAAACTCCATTATAAACCGGTGCGACTTCAGGCCATCCTAACACAGATCTGATCGAACTTTGATAAATATCTACGAGGTAATCAGGAGAATTTATTTCAATCACCGCTGATAGTGTTGGTTCATAAACAGTGATCGCTATTTTAGATTCTTCCCCTGTGATAGATTTAATTCTGCGTTGGAACTCGTCATTAATCTGGTCTATTTGATAACTGCCCGTTGAAATTCCAACAACTTGCCAATCAGGACTTCCATCCGGTTTATTCTTATTCGCAAATACCAGTGAATTATTTGCTAGTTGTCCACCAAACGGTTTTGACCTGATATTTGGCCAACTATGATAAACTCGTAATTGTGCTAGCGCTATTTCCTTTGCTGGAATTGCAGTTGGAAAATTAACGCTAAATTCAGGATTGGTTGAACTTAATGATATCATAGTAGTTTTTGACGGCGTTGTATTAGCTACGATCTGCTGAAGTAATTCTAACGATAACATTATTTAAAATACTCCGTATTTAATAGAGCGGAAATTCAACCCTCCACTTTATCATTAGAATCCACTTTGAATGCCTCATGATAAGTTTCCATTATCGTTGCGAACTCCTCATCGGATATTTTACCATCGCTGAGGTACGCCGAAAGATACGATGATAGTTTAGAATAAGATGATGTTGCTGTGTGCAATTTCATTATGTACTCGTTTAGTTTATCATTTGTACACGTAGATATTTTCTTAGCGATAATACTGAAAATACCTGCGCATGTTGTTGCCGTTGAAACTATAATTGTTACAACTGCAGGCGCTGTCATCGTTATTGTTGATAGTAATAATCCAGTTCCAGCAATAACAGCAGAAACCGAGTATACCATTATATCAATAACAACCATACGTCGCCGATATTTTTTTACCTTTATCGTGTAATCGTCGATGATATTTTTTAGTTTGGTTTGACACTCACATACTTGAGCGTATCTGTGACGTTGAACATCGATAAATGACTCTTGATTCATTATACTTATCTAGATAACTAATTGAGGAGTTTCACACACAAATTCCAAGCACCACCAGTATAGTGCTCTGGTTAATTTTTTATCAGATGCTTCCAGCAGAAATGTTTCTTCCGCATCTTTATTTATTATGACGGATACAACTCCAGAAAAAGTATCGATTGAATAACGCCATGGAAATGTAGTAAATATACTGAATTTTGCACTACTAAATACGGACAGTCTGTATACGCCAGTAACTTCTGCGGTGTGTTTGAGATTATTATCTTGCAGTGTCCACACTCCTAATCCTGATGCTACTGTGTATACTACGTTGAAGATCTGCTTGTGAGGAATTTTAAAAAGATTCGTTTTTTCAATGATATTAGGAATTCCACTAACAATATCGTTGATTTTCGTGTTAATGTCGGTAAGTTTTATGTCAACGACTGGTGGAGTTCCAAAAAAATCGTTAATAGATCTGTTTACATTTCTACGAAAATTTAGAAATGTTTGTACATGATTAATATAATCAGTTCTAAATGCAGCAATTCCATCATTGATTGTCGTTAACGAAGTCGTTATTGGAATTTCCTTATCGTCGACGTATTTCTTCGTTGCAGCGTTAAAATCTGTTTCTGGTGTTCTGAGATTATTAATACCATTATTATTCATGTCGAGAAATGCACGCATTATACCACCGCGCACTGACACGTACTTGGATTCTTGATCATCGACGTATTTTTTTGGTGCTGCGTCTGTATCCGAGGTTGGATCTCCAAGATATGTAATTTTTCTTCCTGACATAATAATGCCACCGGTAAATACATCACCAGTTTTCTTAACATAATCGTTAACCGACTTACCGGAATCCTGTATTTTACCTTGATCAGTGAAAGTAACGATATTATTAACAACCGCGTTGGGAATTCGTACAAGTACATCTGGTAGTTGTATGTTACTTGTTTTTAATCGTCCTTGTTTGTCCTGAAAAACGACGACTTCATTTTGATCCACACTTGTGATATTTAATAAATCATCGATTTCATTTCTGAGTTGATCAAGAGTTGTGTATTTAGATAAATCGACCTTCTGATCTTTGCGAGTAGATCTTCCATGAATATCTACCATTATATTTACTGATATCTGTTTAAGTGTTATGACGTAGTGTAGTGAACGCGTGCACGACTTTATGAGGTGGTTTTGTTGATTTTGATATAGCATCAAGTACATTAAGTACTTCACGACCGTATATTGGAGGATCAGTTATTTTTTGTGTTGGTAGCGTTGAATACCAGATTGGAATATCGCCGGTAACGTACTCTAAAAATTCTTTTGGTGGTGCTAATCCATACGAATCGAAATAAATAATTCCACGTGGATCAATTGCATATCCGACCCAGTGCGTGCCTGGGCCAGAGTTTTTATCGAGATTAATGATACCGGTTTCAATATTGTTTGGTTTGTTTGGCAACTGATCGCGCATAAAAACACCTCTGAAGTTTTTTATATTTAGTTGCTTAGCAGCATTAAGTAAATCAAAATTGGACATGGGTGATATTAGTAAACTGTCCCGGGAAGTCTTAGACCCTTTCCGTACCACGAATACGGGGTTCCTGGTAGTCTTAGACCCTTTCCGTACCACGAATACGGGGTTCCTGGTAGTCTTAGACCTTTTCCCTTTTTTTTTGATTCCTTGTCCGGTTGCTTTCTTTAACGCCATTCCAGCAGCTGTTCCAACAGCACCTAATGCAGCTGCTTTTGCAACAGCTGGGGCTGCAGCTGCTATTAATGCTGGTATAGCTGCGAGAAGTGGAAATATACCACCCGATTTAGCAACGTCTTTGATTTTTTAGCTTCATTGAAGTTTTTGAACTGACGCTCGGTCAACGATAATTTATTTGAACCACTCATCTGTTCTCGCTTTAGCGATATTTTTATTCCACAGTTATTTTTTGATGCTGATTGCAGCTTTTTAATCTGACCAGGAGTCAGACTCACACTAACGTGATGATATGACATTATAATTATTATGGATGATCTAATTACATGTTTAGAAAATATTTTACATATTTTCTACTGGGGCATCAATAACTCTCATTCGTCCACCAACACCTTCGAGTAACATCGATTTATCGCTGAGAATAACGGCGATTGCTCTATAATTAGGAATAGCTACAATGTTTCTATTAACGCGAGCTCGAAAATGTATATCTACAACAGATTGTCTGGTTAAATCTAAATGTTCTAGTGAAAAGTAATAAATCGGATAGAGCAATGTAAAATCTAGCTGCGATATTTGTAAACCAGTATCAATGTTTTGATCACGTCCCATGAACGACATAAGACGATGATATGCACGTGCTACATGATTATTTTCAAAATTCAGTAATATATCTTCGAATGGATCTTGATGTCCATTTATCCTTAATGAAACTTCAGAAACACCAAGTTTGTCAAATATCATTAAACTTTTTGTTTGATTGCTTACACGTGTATTATCCTGAAGCGCAATAAATATATGTCTTGGTGCAGAAACACCTTGCTGAGAAGCTATTTGCCATGTGAATAGACCATTAATTGCACTTTGAGTAGAATCTGTGGTCATCGTTAACCATGATAACATTGATTTACCACCTTGACTCATAAAAGATAGTAACCGATCTTCTTCAGATATTGTTGGAGTCATCACTGGCATCCACAGGGAAAGTTTTGTTAGTGATACTTTACCATGAAGTGCCGCAGTTGCATTAGCATCAGCTCCTTCAACATGCCACATTGCATCATTATCATCGCCTTTTCGCACAAGTACAACCGTATGTTTGGCTCAAAAAATGACTTTTCTGACATTTCTGCAAAATCCAAATATGTGTGACAGTGGAATTGCACATGAAAACCTTCTATCTTTCAACATTGATTTACGTGTTGTAAATCCTAAATTAAATTCTGGATTAACACCATGAACCACCGGCCACACATCAGCGTCAGCGTTGTTGGCGTTGTTTCTAGGTCGTCTTATATTATATTGTGTGTTATTAGGGTGATCAGAAGTGTCCTTTACAAACATCATTGATGGACCAGCTGATCTTGAATAATCATCGCTGTATCGTGCTAGACCCAATATTGTTGTAGCAACGTCAACGTCTTTCTGGATTGATTCAATATTTTTTCCATCAATCATGTACGTAGCGCTGTCAAATAACGCCATAATACCATTATTAACAAAACCAAAAGCAACATTATTATCGTATTCAGTATTATCCGCTTTATAAATTTTACCTTCTACTTCAATAAATGCTTCAGCGGGTAGGAAATACCTACTTGTATCCTGAACCTGTAGTTCGATTCGTCCACGCTGATTTGGCAGTCGTGCGTCATAAGAATAATACTGATAATCGCGCACAGACTCATCTTTGAGAACTGGTGCGTCCATGTCAAACGCGGGGTCAGATATGCGCTTGAACATCTTTATTATTATCGTCTTCGTCTAACACGAAGACAACTCCTCGAAGAGAGACCACTTCCTGCTATCAGACTAGCGGTTATATTTTTTTCCTTTTCCGACATTGGTACATCAGCCAACTCCGCTAGTTTTTGATTAGCGGTTTGATTTATTATTTTACTTACACTTGCGGGCATCACTTCAGTGCTAGCCAATTTCACAGGTTGAGGTCGGGTCGCTTGTGGTCTGCGTATTAATCGTGATAGTCTATCTTTGATTGCTGAGAATGCTTTGCTAGCAATATTACCAACAGCGCCTATACCTTTTTCACGAACAACATCAATAGCTTTCATTCCTAGTTGCTTTGCAATCGGTATTGCTTTTGGGGCTATTCTTCTAAACAGACCCTGAACAACATCACCTAATCCATCTCCGTAGGTCGTTTTGTATACTGGTAATCGAGAGTTTATTACCCTGACCATGGTAGGTCCACGTTGAGTACCATGCACGATCATTTTGTTATTAAATGACTTTATCACTAATTGTATCTAATCACTATGGTAGTCATCGGCGATTTCATTAATGAGAGACCGATATACATTAATATCCATGATACCGCCTGTAAATAATCGTTTGCAAATATCAGCTGCTTCATTAATGATTTCTGGGGAATTATTACCAGCTCGTTTTCCTCCAATGAGGATTTCTAGTCGATTAACGTCAGCAAGAACGTTATTGGGACAGGTAATAAGACCACTCCCTAAACCACTTCCAGTTGCTCCGGAAGCGTCTTGAAATTCTTCTTTTTCCTCTTCACTTGGTTTCGGTGGTGCTTTTTTACTTGGTTTCGGTGGGGTTTTTGGTGATTCTGGATAATCACGAAGTGATTGCTCAAATGGTTTTGGTTCTTTTTGTTTTGGTGGTGCTTTTTGTTTTGGTGGTGCTTTTTGTTTCTTTTGTTGTTTCTTTTGTTGTTTCTCATCTATTCTTAATTGAATTAAATTATCAATTTCCTTCTCATAACCCTTATATAATGGATCATTATCTCTAGCTTGTTCAACATCCATACGTATGCGATATAAATATTTTTGCCATCGTTCACTGGATTTAATATCTTTAGCGTGTTCAGGTTTCATTAATTTACCTCTTCGACCAAAACTATCTACAGCAAACTCAGCTAGTTGATCTAGGGTCAAATTATTAATAAATTTAATAGTTTTTTCATCAAATTTATTTATCAATTCAGCAGTACTTATAGGACCTGCTGATTTTGGTTCAGGGGCTAGTGCTTCATCACCTTCTTCTTCAGCACCTTCAGGTTGATCTTCATCCTCAGGTATTTCCGGGACTGGCATCGCAGCAGCTATTTCGGCTGGAAGTTCACGTAAAATTTCTTTTGTCTTTTTTGTCCTTCTTGCTATTTTTTCAGTTGCTTCAGCGGTTTTCTCTAACACAGGTTGAATACCTTTAATAGTCTCAGTGATAGGTTTAAATAATTGTTCTGCACCTTCTGCAAATTCCACCTGATACTTCTGACGCGATTGTAGTTGTTGCTTAACAGAATCACGAACAGGTAGATATTTTTTAATTGCCTTTAGTCGCTCTCGAGCTAATTTAGCTGAGTGTGGTTCTTCAATACTCATTATTGATAATATCTATAATGGCTGTTTAATTTATAGCAGCAGGAAGGGTGAACGACATACACGTAGTGACCAGCACGTGAAAAAATCAGAAAAAATCTGGTCAATTAGAGAAGTTTTTACTGTTAAGGCAAAAACTTTTTTTTCAGCCTTCGTAGGAACCCTTAAATTTCAAAAATAAGGTCTCTACAAAGTTGTAGGGTTCACCCTTCCTGCTGCTGGAGCACAACTGCCCTGTAGACCTTTAGTTTGGTCGTGATGCTGATGAATCTTCTATTCCAGACATTGGCATACAGTCTGCCAAAAGTTGCGCAGGCTCTGGCAATGCGGAGGTTCACCTCGTCGTCAATGGTGACGCTCTGTGATAGTGTGCTGCCAAGGTAGGTGAAGCGGTTCACTACGTTGAGCTTTTGGTTCTTGACGGTGATGTTGGGTTCAACATAGGGCTTTCCCGGGGCCGGCTGATGCAGTAATTCGGTCCTCCTAGTACTGATGGTGAGACCAAAGCTTGTGCAGGAGCTGGACAACTTCTCAACGCTGCATTGCAGGTCTGCTTCTGAGCCAGCATTTAGGGCGCAGTCATCAGCAAATAGGAACTTCCTGATGGTGTCTGTCATAACCTTGGTTTTCGCTTGAACCATCCTGGGGTTGAACAGTTTTCCATCTGTATGGTACCTGATGCCGACTCCAACATCTCCGTCTCTGAAAGCATTAGTCAGCATGGCGGGGAACAATAGACTGAACAGTGTCGGTGCCCGAACACAACCCTGCTTGACGCCATTGGTTACTGGAATGGCTCAGATGTCTCTCCCTTTTCCTGGACACGTGCCTGCATGCCGTCGTGGAAATGCTGCACCATGGATATAATTTTTTTCGGACACCCGTACTTGGCCATTACCTTCCACAATCCTTCTCTGCTGACAGTATCAAAGGCCTTTGTCAAGTCGATGTAGATGGAGAAAAGGGAGGTCATGGATGCACCCTCACCCTAAGCACTGGCATCTCATCGACTACGTTATTGTCAGGAAGAGGGACAGGCAGGATGTGCGTGTGACCAAGTCCGTGTGTGGCGCCGACTGCTGGACAGACCACCGCCTCATCATCACCAACCTCAACATACGCATTCAGCCCAAAAGACGCCCACAGGGAAAGAAGGCTCCTAAACGACTGAACATCACCAAGCTGAAACGCACTAGTACCAAACATCGTGTGTGCCCTGGAAGAACGTCTGAAATCCACCCCTCAGGACAATCAGAATGTGCAGACCGACTGGGCGGCATTCAGAGAGCTGGTCTACAGCACAGCTTCGGAAATCCTAGGACCCTCAACCAGAAAGCACCAAGACTGGTTTGATGAGAACTGCGACGAGATCAAGCAGTTGCTGGATGAGAAACACCGACTCCATCAAACCTACCTCAATAACCCCAAGTCCACCTCCTGGAAAGATGCGTACAACAATATACGCAGAACTGTACAGTAGAAACTCCGTCAGATGCGGGACACATGGTTGAGCAACAAAGCTAATGAGATCCAGTGCTACGCAGACAGGCATGACATGAAGAACTTCTACAATGCCCTGAAAGAAGTGTATGGACCTACATCCTCTGGTTCATCACCCCTTCTCAGCGCGGGCGGGAACACACTAATTACTGACAAAGAGAAGATTCTTGAACGATGGGATGAACACTTCGACAGCGTCCTGAACCGCCCTTCATCCATCAACGATGAAGCCATCAGCCGTCTCCCCCAATTGCCCATCAACGAAGCACTGGATGACCCTCCAACCTTACTTGAGACACAGAAAGCGATACGTCTGCTCTCCAGTTGCAAAGCCCCTGGTTCAGACTCCATCCCAGCAGAAGTCTACAAGGAAAGGCTCCATCAACTATTTTTACTGATGTGGCAGCAGGAGACGATCCCCCAGAGATTCAAAGATGCTTCCATAATCAACCTGTATAAGTGCAAAGGAAACCGACAGGCCTGCGACAACCACCGGGGTATATCCTTGCTCTCAATCTCAGGAAAGATACTCGCAAGAATCTTACTGAACCGCCTCACTAGGCACCTTGACCAGGTACTCCTGTCAGAAAGCCAGTGTGGATTCCGGAAAGAACGTGGGACTATCGACATGGTGTTTGCTGCGAGGCAGCTACAAGAGAAATGTCAAGAGCAAAACGCCGACCTTTTCTCCATCTTTAGTAGTAGTAGTACTGTTAGTATTATTATTATTATTATTATTATTATTATTATTATTATTATTATTATTACCATCATCATCATCATCATCATCATCATTATATCCATTTGAGTTGCCACCCTTACCATAGATATAATTTTGCCTTGGGCCTCTTTTTATTTGCTAAAATTGTCCACACAGATCTCTTATTTCGCCTTGATTATGTGTCTCAGGTATTAATATTTAGTTGTCATATACTGTAACACGTAAGGGTGGGGGTCTCCCCAATGAGCGAATCAAGAAACTCTTGCCTAACTCAGACTTAAGGTCGATGCTTCTTTTATTTCCATGGACCTCAAGACAACTATCGTTATCGAATGAAGGGCTCATAAACGAGCAAACAATACAAATGAGTTTATAGGAGCAGTAGGACTGCCTAGAAGATGTTATCACAATGTTCTTGCTCTCATAGTCCGCTCTGTGTTCAAATCAAAGTATAATAACTTTTCGCAACGGGAGACTATAATAGTTTGTATCATTTACACTTTGACATGCTGTTTGGCGGTGCCAAAAATAATGAAATAAAAATAAGAAACAAGTGTCTAATAGGATACTGATTTAACTTTTTAGAGTACTTTATCAGTATGTGGATGAATTCGCAGCGTCCTATACAATTCTTTTGTTTCGTTTAGTTGGTGCTTGTGGTTCGTTTCTGTGCTTGTGCAAAACGCCTCAAACAGAACACGTATAGCCTTATGTGCTGAATCCGTCCTTCGGTATTCTTTGATCAGCAGAAGCAAGTCGTACACTATTAGCGTTAGTGTTACTAGCATCTTTATTTGTCACTGCCACAAATCCTAGTCCCATAATGAGTAAAGTTCTAACTGTTAACACTGATTAAAGGCATAAATGCGATAATAACAAAAGAGTCTGTACACATTTTATTTTGTTGATGTTATATATGGTGCTCCTTAAAATGATATAACAGCAAGCAATAAATATTATCAATTTTAGAAGTCTATGCGTGTCATATGATTTGGTTCCGATCTATGAGATATCAACTAATTTGAAAGCCTAGTGACCCCTCAGAAATCAGATGAAAACCGAACTATTTTACTTTACCATATACATACGATCGATTTCTTCTGGTACGCATTTAATTTATGTATATGCACGTACACAGTAATACACTCCCAGCTGAACTATTTTACTTTTACAGCGCTTCAAAATCATTAGACCAACTTTTCTAAAACAAAACAGAGCATGTAATAAACATGTATGATCCTGATTAGTTATCATAAGCCATATTTTATTTTCAAAACTAAACATCTGTTTGCTTTATTTTTAAAAACAATTAGTACAAACTGTGTGCCATATTAATCATTTTTCTTCCTTTCAGGGTACTAAAATATATTATAATTCACTAATTTATAATATTACTAGTAGACAAAAGCTCTTAAGAAAGTATGCTGAATAAACCTCCTAAACATTATATTAAATCCCTAACTGAACTTACTGTACATTGTCCACACAGAACCCACTTACGTCACAGTGTACTGAATCCAACAGAGTGTTGATTAAATACTCCAAGAAACGGAGATTTTCGAGGATGTTTTAATGTAATAGTATGTCATTTTTCCTCTATAGACAATACAGAATCAACTTTCAAATGAAGTACATTTGCAAATGTGACTGAAATTATTTTAGGATGAAATTAAAGTTTATCATCAAGAAATAATTTAATTAAATAATGAAAATATATTTAAAGAGTGTGACAAGTTTATATCAAGACAATTAAATACTTATTCAAGCAAAGCAACTAGCACCAACACCACCAAATGATGATGATGATAATAATAATAATAATAATAATAATAATAATAATAATAATAATAATAATAATAATAATAATAATAATAACAATAGCTACAACTAGCAAAATTACATTGACAATAACAATGATCGACATTTTTGCTGTCATCTTTGTTACAAATGTCATAATACGAAATAAGCATTAACTGAATGAATTTTATAAATAACAATTATTATCATCATTATCGCAATCATCTTCTTAGCAACGGCAACACTATAACAACAACAGCAAGAGCAACAAAATGCATAACAATTTTTACATTCAAATGGACAAATAAATAATAAGCTTTAGACCTTATCGAATGAGGATTTTTGTCGTATTACTTATTTATTTGATTATGTGTTAAGTCGACTTTAAAGCCATTATTTTGCTCTTAACGTACCCAATATTTGCTTACCAGTTTGTGTTTCAAAGATATTGATTTGAAATAAACACCAATCCTACCGTCATGTAACCTCCAGTGCCATCTAAGATATACACAGGGCGCGAACAAAGTTCGCCTAGTTCACCATCTTGTTTATTATTGGCAAAACTAGGTTCACTATATTACACTAACTTGTTCCCTGTAGTGCAACAGATTCCTCGCTATTCTTTACTGCAATGCACCTTTCTGTCCACTGACGTGCACTACCTTGTTTATTTCCAGTGCGAATTTGAGTGCACTTCTACTTGAAACGCAGTGCATGAGAAGTGCACTTTGTGCAATGTTTAATCTAAATACAACTCTATTTTCTCCTTAGAGACCCGCATACCAATTTAAGATCCCAATGCTAATAGCAGTATCCGTCTCGCCGAATGCCAAAACTTCTTTTCATAGAGATAGTTTAAAGATCACTTAACATATCCCGATGAAAATTGACGTGAAAACTGTATCAATTGAGCTGTGCTTTTTGGGAGCTTTGTCTCTTCTGTTTATCTATCTATCTATACTAACAGAATGTTCATAAATACAACTAAGAAGCATTACCATACAGGCTTCTGTCTTAGGAATCCAAAATATCCATGTATATATGAGAAATAAGTACTAGGTCGACACTTATCTGCTAAGCACGGATACTGAGCGAGTAACATCTATTATTGATGTGTGCATTGTCAAGAAAGTATAGAGGTCGTTGCTTAGAGGAAATGCGATGGGTTCCGTTTATCTCCGTAGAGTACGAATTAAAATTTTCTTACCTGTACGATAAATATATATGTTGAAGAGAATACGGGCAAGGAGGAGTCGCAGTTTTCGTGTGTGTCATTCCTTCAAAAATATGCGATATAAGTAGCATTATTACCTTTTACCACAGCTAAAGCATGCCAGTAGCTTCCGGTCGGTCGATAGTTCATTCCATGGTTAGTACTCCACCAGTTATCCTGGTTATCACGTATGGCCTATCTTGCGCTGCGAATATGTATCAACCACACCACAACCGCTCTCCCCCCCCAAAAAAAAATAAAATAAAAACTATTTCCGCACCATGTTAGATCTCTAACCGATCTTTTGAATGCTTACAACTGAATCGTTTGATTGCATGCTTATATTGGCAATGGCTACGTGTAACCAAACATTTGATTAGCTCAATCACTCAAATGAACAATCAGTTAATATTAAATCACAAATACTATAAATCGATCAAATCAATCAATACACAAATCAATTTATCCATTAACAGATAAGTCAATTTATTAAACAATTTGCGAAAATAATATCTCCCCTATTTTAGATTAACTATACGGCATAGGTTTAACTGTATTAGTGAGACATTTTGTAGAGTTTTCTTAGTAAACTTTGCTATTAGCATTACCTTTGCTCATTCCATGGGCAAAATTAATATTTTCTTTTCTGTTTGAAATGTAGATGCCCTAAAAGGTTTCGAAGTTCGAGCTGGAAATGTTTCTTCTGACACGCCACCCATATATCCAAAATCCTGTTTTAAACACAATATTAACGACGAGCTTGGTGAAACCTTTCATGTTGTATGCGAGGAAGAACAAGTTGGACAGTACCTTATGATTCAGGTGCCAGGAAGAAACACAAGCATAAATCTATGTGATGTTAGAGTTTATGGAGGTGAGCATAGATACGTATGATTATTGTATTTGCACTGTTGTCAATCTATTTAGCATATGTAACTTTTATTTTTTTTCGCAGGAAGCCTAAAAGTTTAAGGAGCAGACACAATGCATGTTTTCCGTTATCACTTCTGATGTTCACACAGTGCCTGTTTACTTTATTTCCAACTTGTAAAGGATCTCATCGATATTACATTGATATAACACATTTTTTTAATGTAATATTTAAGTTACGGTTTGTCAATGGTTATTTCGACCAATTCAGAATAAAATTCATATAGAAAATCTTCCACTGCTATATCTGCTGCCTAGAGTAACAAATCCAAGAGCAAAACTTACCACAGTAGACGAATGGACAAACAGGCATCAAATATGACCGACGTTACTAAAAGCTCCACAGAAGCACCAACATGTTTAGAGCAAATTGGACATAAGTCATGTCGATATAAACGACTATAACATTTATCTAAATGATGCACATTCGCTTCAAAATATAACCACATTACTAAAATATAACATCTTTTACAAGAAGCTTTTAAACACTCGACATAATCCGGGTCAATCTAAATGGTTTTACAATAAATTTAAATGATGCCTATGAAGCATCAAATGTTGCAACGTTTACTAACAAAGAACATCCTTTAAACGATTTTTTTAGAAGAAACAAGAAAAAGAAATTCCGCGGAATTTGATTAAATTTTTAGAAAATGCATCCTGGCTTTAGTAGCATTCAATTTTGACAAACCTATTCTGAACAGTTACCAAGTAATATAACAGCAACATTCCTAAATATAGAAAAACGAATAAACAACGTCTACCTCAATAGAAACAAAAAGATAAAGGAAACGAAAACTCTCAACCTCTGAATTTAACAGTTTTGAAAGAAACCATTCTGGCGAAGTCTGATTTCAGATATGTTCAGTCATTTCTACTTAGTCCAATATGGCTGTTCTCACTAAAATGCAAAATGTTCAAATAACCTAATATTTTTTCAAAAAATCTCTCTTCATAGCTTGACTAAATTTAACGGAATACTTTATGGATTGGATGGCTTTGAAGTTTACCCAAGTTAGTTCGATTAACCATCAACTCTGCAGACGTTGTTAAACATAAATAATTAGATTTTTTTCTTAGTAGCCTCATGATAAATTAAATATATTCGACAGAAAAGGGTCCTGGTTTCACAGGACTTTATTTGCATTGATACTGCCAATCTAACGACAAATCTGACCACTATTACTAAAAACAATCGAAGAAAATAATGTAACGTTTACGGCTCTATGACCTTAAACAATGTAACAGAAAAGAGCGAAAACCAACAAGTTTTGGAAAATTTGACAAATAATTTAGTTCCCTAAAATACAAACTGAAACCTTAAACACAACTAACGATTTTATGAATTTAATCATAAATAGTCTAAACAATCCTAATGAATAAAGTTATAATCAAATTCCAGTGGCATTTCCAATAAGATCCAATGCTGAAGGTGTTATGTGCTTGTAGTGGCCTGTGATTTGCCAACAGTCGTTTGATAAATCACAGTAATACAATCAAATATGTCATTTTCTGAATTCATTATAGTTCCGAATTAATATCTCTATCGAAGAATATTATTCGGCACTTTGTGATTTCGGAAAATAATGATATCAATAAATAATTCCACCCAAATCAAAATCTGGAGAAAACAACAATACAAATGATTCTGCCTCAAATTGTATTGCTAAAATAAATAATTTTTTAAATAAACAAGATTATAAAATCTTATACTTGACCTGGGTCACAATTAGCATTTTCTGGTATTCTTACGTAATGGAATTTTACATTCTAGTACTTTGGAAGTGATAAAAATGATAAGATCGATTACAAGATATATAATAAGGAATGTGATAAACATCACGTACAAAGGGTTCATCTATATGGGAATACCAATGTCCTTGACCCAGATTAAAATAATAATCCTACTATGTATCTTTCATTCAAAGAAATATAAGCTATGTAAAGAAATAGTAAACTCCAGTGGCATTTCGAAGAAGATTCAGTGTTGGAGATGTTTAAGTGCCTGTAGTGGCCAGTGACTTCGTCTCGGAAGTTCTTCGGCCCAATGATGCCATGTTAACATCACACTATTTATCCATAGCTGGAAGACTCGTGGGGGGCGGGAGCGTCTACCTTCCCGTGCAAGTCTGGAGGACTTGCCCACAGCCCAACGGTCAAGTGGAAGGGCTGCCAACAGCTCAACGGCTACATGTTCGTGGCCAAGGCGAGCCACCGAGTTGGAGAAAATCGGCTGCGGTCAGGCCTGGAGAGGGTTGGGCTCCGCCAGGCGTCAGCTGCCCTAGACACACCACATGAAAAATGACAATCACTACTCATCCTATACCGGCTCGGTCGTCGCCCGGGTCAACAAGGGCCGCGCCTTCCGTCATGCACCAGGGCGGAGGTGGAAAGTATGCGACTGGTGCTCAGAGCAGCAAGATTCGTGTCAGGAACAACATCACCATTGGAACCTGGAATGTTAGAACACTGAGAGAAGCAGGAAAGCTAGAGGCGCTTACATATGAAATGAACAGATACCGCTGAAACATCCTAGGACTCTTGTCAGGTAAGATGGAAGAATATTGGAGAAACAACTACTTTGGAAGGCCACAAACTGTACTTCAGTGGCAGAGAGGACAAACCTGAGCAGGGAGTTGGGTTCCTTGTCCACAAGAACAGCGTGAGTACTGTCGTGGGCTGTCGGTCAGTCTCCAGCCGGCTCATCACCATCCGCCTCAGGGCAACTCCATTCAACATCACCATCATACAGGCATACTCCGCAACATCAGACTATGATGACGCAGATGTGGAAGACTTCTATGACCAGCTAAAAGAAGTTGTGGATAAAACACCGCAGAAAGACATTCTGGTTGTGCAAGGCGATTATAATGCCAAGATAGGCGAGGACGCTTGCATGAACTGGAAAGCAATATGTGGGCATTGCTGCAATGCAAAGACCAACGAGAGAGGCCTGAGGCTCCTAGAATTCGCTAGTTACAACGACCTTATGCTGGCAAACACCTTCGGCCAACACAAAGTATCCAGAAGATGGACGTGGCACAGTCCAAGCGGAGACCATCACAGTCAGATCGACTACATCATGGTAAAGAGGCGCATACACTCAAATGTAAATATCGCCAAGACTCAAAGCTTTCCCGGAGCGGACATTGGAAGTGGCCATGATCTGGTGATGATGACCTTCAGGCTACATCTAAAGAAAGTCAAGAAAGGTAATCAAACAAGAATAAAGTTCGATCTCGAGAAACTGAAGGATCCAGAAGTAGCAGAAGCCTTCCAACCAAAGATTGGTGGGAAATTTGCACCGCTCACCATCCTAGACGCTGACGATAGAGACATGGACACGTTGATCACCACCTTTAATACAGCAACGACCGAAACAGCCAGCGAGATCCTTGGAAGACATCGCCCAGTCAAGAAGTCCTAGGTCACACCTGAGGTCCTGAACCTGTGTGACAAGAGGAGGGAGCTGGAGAAAAAGAAGAATGATACAGAAGGGGCATAGCAGTATAAGGTAGTCAACCGGGAAGTCAAGAAAAGCATAAAAAAAACAAAAGAGAACTGGATAGAAGAACAGTCCAAAGACATTGAGGGAAACTTGAAAAGGAACAACAGCAAGAAAGCGTACCAGCTGTTCAAAGATCTAACAAGCACAAAACAACGGCGAGTTACCTCCTTACAGGACAAAGCCGGAAACTGCCTCACAGAAGAAAAAGACATTCTGAAAAGATGGACAGAGTACTGCGCAGAACTTTACAACCACCGACCCATAATAGATCCAGAGGTGCTGAACGTCCCTCCAGCAACTAACTACGACAACCACTCTATCCTACGAGATGAAGTAGAAGCAGCAATAAGATCGTTGAAGAACAGGAAGTCGGCAGGAGTGGACAACATCCCAGCAAAACTGGTCCAAGCAGGGGGAGAAACAATCATTAGCGCCCTCACAAACATATGCAACAAGATCTGGCTAACAGGAGAATGGCCATCGCCGTGGACACAATCACTGATCATCACCCTCCCCAAGATAGGCAATTTACAACAGTGTCAAAACCACCGTACAATCAGTCTTAAAAGCCATCCAAGCAAAGTCACGTTGAGGATACTGCTAAACAGACTAATGCCACAGGCTGAGAAGATCATTGCTGAGGAGCAGGCAGGTTTCATAGCAGGGCGCAGCACAACAGAGCAGATCTTCAACCTCAGGATATTGTGTGAGAAGTACCTCCAACACCAGCAAGATCTGTACCACGTCTTCGTGGATTTTACGAAGGCATTTGACAGGGTATGGCATGCAGCCTTGTGGGCGACCATGAGACTGTACAACATCAATGCCAGCCTCATCACAGTAATAGAGAACCTGTATGACAAGGCCACCAGTGCAGTATACTTCAACGGCAGCATAGGGGACTGGTTCAGAACGAGAGTGGGAGTCCGACAAGGCTGTCTGCTCTCTCCCACACTAATCAACATCTTTCTGGAGAGAATCATAGCTGACGCGCTTGAAAAGCATGAAGGGACAGTCAGCATCGGAGGCAGAACAGTCACCAACTTACGTTTTGCCGACGACATTGATGGACTAGCAGGAAATGAACAAGAAATAGCTAGCTTAGTAGAGAGCCTCGACAAAACCTCCGCAGCCTACGGCATGGAAATCAGTGCAGAGAAGACCAAACTGATAACCAACAACACCAAGGACATCAGTACTGACATCGGGGTCCAAGGTACGAAGCTAGAAACAGTCCACAGCTTCAAGTGTTTGGGGACAATTATAACAGATCAAGGATCAAAGCCTGAAGTACTCTCCAGGATTGAGCAGACAACTGCAGCGCTGGCAAAACTGAAACCCATCTGGAACAAGAACATCGCACTCTGTTCAAACGTCAGATTGATGCACTCACCGGTGATCTCCATATTTCTCTACGCCTGTGAATCATGGACCAAAACAGCTGACTTAGAGAAAAGGATACAAGCCACAGAGATGAGATGCTTCCGAAAGATCCTCGGCGTCTCATACAAAGACCGTGTCACCAATGAAGAAATACGGCAAAGAATCAGACAAGCCATTGAGCCTCACGAAGACCACCTGAGTACAGTAAAAAAACGTAATATGCAGTGGTATGGGCATGTCTCACGATCATCAGGACTTGCCAACACAATCCTGCAAGGCACTGTACAAGGAAGAAGAAAGAGAGGCAGGCAGAGAAAGAGTTGGGAAGACAACATTCGAGAGTGGACAGGTTTGACATTGAACGACTCAGTGAGAAAGACGGAAAATCGAGAGGAATGGAGGAAGCTCATTGTTCGGTCTTGTGTGGTGCCCCAACGGTCTACCAGACTACGGGACTGATGATGATGATGAGTGGCCCGTGACATGGAGATACGACAATAGTATATTATTCCACGTCAATATCTCTCACGAAGAATATTATTGAGCACTTTGAATTTTATTATACACACCTAACATTTAAATAAATGTGACAGGCTTTTGATGGCTTACAAAATGTCCATACCTTTGACCCTGTTCTAGCCGTTTTGGGGATCGGGTGCATGGCAGAGTGCGAGCGGGTACTCATGCATGAGAGGCAAGCGATGCGTGCCGTTGCTCGATGAATTGGTACGAGTTCTCGTGGCATCTATATTTAGATCTTTAAATTGTTTGAATATATATATATATATATATATATATATATATATATATATATATATATATATATATATATATATATATATATATATATATATATATATATATGTATATATATATATATATATATATATATATATATATATATATATATATATATATAGATATATGTATAGATGTACGCTGTATAAATGATATACCACGAGATGTATAAATTTTTCATTAAAAGGAAACGAAGCTTGCTGAGTTTCCTTTCAATGAAAAATTTATACAACGAGTGGTATATCATTGATACAGCGTACATACTGTACAAATATTTTATTTATGTCACATACAAATACATATATTTGCCTTTTGAACGGAGTTCAGATTTACTACAGGCAGCCGTGTATTGACCTAGTGAATGAACTCCTCACATCCACGAGTGTGTCCGCTACGAAATGTAGTTCTATGCCTTTAGTGGCTATTTACAATCACCTCTGCATATTGATAAGTTTATTGTTTTCTTTTCTTGGTTTATATTTTGCTCCACATTGATTAAATCAATATAATACACACTTATGATTTAAACATGAAAGATGGTTTTAATGATAAAAGTAGAGCAGTAGCAACACTTGGATAGCTACGCCATTCAGATACCGGCGCATGGAAATTAATGTGGAATAGAAACTAAGCCAACTGACGAACCAACAAGAGGTAAATAAAATATTTTAATATATTT
>JAECUM010069291.1:0-16622 GCA_016617855.1 Megalonaias nervosa
AGAACTACATATTAAAAATTAATAATAATTAAAAAATTTTATTCTACCAATAAAAGCACACAACTCATATTTTTATATCAGTAGTCTTTCGTTTCTAATGCGATGGATGAGCTTGTTTTTTTGGTGTGTGTGATTTGTTTTTCTTTAAATCAAAGTTCAAGTTCTCGATTGCGCTGCAAACTTTCCGCGGACTACTTTAACGAAGCTAGCAGAACACTGAAAGACAGAATATATGTTTGGATGCAATGAATAACGAGTATAATTCATTGATTTCGTGAAAACTCAGCATTGTCATGAGTGAAGTCACAGGTGAAAATGCTGGAGTTTTTCGCTCACGAGACGAAATCTATACGTTATTCACTCACGCAAGCAAATTTTCCTTTTGTTTTATGTTCAGATATATTGGCTAGCAATGCGTACAACAGAGAAGTAGCAGATTTAGTACAATATCCACACGACAAGATCAGCTGTTTACGGTTTATGTTCTACTGTGTTTTTATGTATATTCACACAGACAATATCCGAGTAACATAAATCGCTTTCCTAACTGAAGGTACAAGAAGAACATAAACGATAAAATTGATACACACATAAAACGATAAAACTGACACACGCATAAACAATAAAACTGCACATAGTACGCCTGCGTGATTGGTGGAAATGCTTCCCGCTAGACCAAGGAAGTGGCAAGATGGTGTCTGTAATTTCTAATGACAGTAGTGGGAACAAAATAACTGATTATTAATTCCTGCGAATTATTAAAATTGTTTCTCTTGGAAAATATGCTAATTCACAGACCAGCATAAAATAATAATTTGCTTAAAAACTGACAGCGATTTTTGGACCGCATGTTTATAGTTTATATTCACTTGGAACAGGAACTTAACTTGAGGCTCAAGACCCCAAAACACGATTCGTTGGGTGAACCTAGGTCATGGAAATATTTTCCTGATTCTGGGTTTATTACAGTTAAATGTTATGGACTGTCACAATGCTGTAACTTTAATTTTAGGATCGAGTAGCTTGTTCAAAGCGTTTTGTTAATAATGGGCCTGGTTTCTCACAATCAGACTCTCGTACAATACGAAAACCATGAATGTAAAATTTAAAAACAAAACATGAAACAAGACAGTAATTTCATAGAAATTTCCAAGAGCTCGAGTAATACATTTATAGTCACAAAGGAAACGATCATATGAGACATAAAAAACAAGTTTCCCTCTAAGCGACTGACGCTCTACTGGGAGAAAAGAATTTGCAGGAATTTAAGATAAGACCAATTCTTCCGTTTTAGCTGTTGAGTGTTGAAACCATATCTGACATTATTCAGCAATAACAAGATTTTCAAATTAGGCGCTGTGATACGTATTGGATGTCAAGCTGGAATCTGTTTTCATTTAGGACAAAGTGGACACCATTAGAAGTCTTTTGGTGAAAACTCCATATCATTATGATCATCCATTCAGGGAGCAGTGACAACAAGATTTTTAAGACAGTCGTCATGGCAACTATCATAAGAAGCCTATTGCTGAAAACCAAACGCTGATATAGACATCCATTTTCAGATGCGTAGAGATAACAATATTATCAAGATACTATCATCCATTCGGGAGAAGCAATAACAATGTTTTCAAGACGGCTGCTGTGGCGGCACACTGGACGTCAGATCAGCACCAATTGCTTTAAGACAATCTGGACATCATAACAAGGTTTATGGTGAAAATCCCACGTCAATATCACAGTTGTGATGGCAAGATTTTAAAATGGCTGCCATGGCGGCCATTGTGGATATCAGATTGGCATCATTTTTATTTGGGACCAGTAAGGCATCAAAAGAAGTCTTTCAGTGAAAAACCCTTGTTTATATGACTACCCATGAAGGAGATATAATGACAACAAGATTTTGAAGATGTCCGCTGTGGCGACCATATTGGGTTTGAGATTGGCACCTGTTTCATTTAAGACCAGCTAGATATCATAACAAGTCATTTAGTGAACGCCCCATGTTGATATGACCATCGAAAAGGAAGAGTATAGGTAAGAAAATTTTCAAGATGGTCGCAGTGGCGGCCATATTACATATCTGTGCAGCATTATTTTCATTTAGGATCAACTAGAAACTGGCATGAATGTGTGTGTGTGTGTGTAAAGTGTCATGGCAATCCTCTTTAGGAGACGTAGCGAAAACAAACTTGTGCTAACGGTCGGACGACGGACAGCAGACAGTAGACTGTCCCATAAGATGTTCTGGTCTACGACAAGTAGAGCTAAGAAAAACATCAGTTATCAAACTTTAGATGAAACAAAATATTCTTTGCTGAGAACATAAGATCCACTCAATGATATTAATGACGAAAATCTAGTGCCAACCAGAATTTCCTCTAGAGAACTGGAATTAATCCTTTTATTTTAGGGATGCAGATCATTATTTTCGACCGCATGATAACAAGCTCCATCCTTCATTCAAAATGTTCTAAACCAGATGGAGCTGCAAGCCTCAAGCAAACTGAGTGAAATTTGTTGGGTTTTTATTTTGTTTTTAGAAAGACAGAAAAGCACGAGGACGCTATTCCTGGATGACGGAGGCCATGACATATTAGCACTAAACATTTTTATGGCTAATGGATGAGAAGAAATTTTCAATGCTGAGAAGCATTTCTTGTATCAAATTAATCCAGCGGTAGAAAAAGGGCTATTTACAAATTTGGCAGCTTTAAATAATAATAATAAAAATAATAATAATAATAATAATAAGAAGAAGAAGAAGAAGAAGAATTGAAATTATTAATGGTATTTTTGTTTCTGCTGTTGCAAAGGCAGTAGGAAAAATAGAAGTAGATGTGCAGTTGCTATATGCATCATTGATTTCTAAGGATCAGGGAATGACAATGTAATAACAGGACTACTGTACAGAACGAGAAACGTTCTCACACAAACAAGAAATGCTTTGAAGTATTAAGTTATCAAAGGCTAGGAATTGCAATTTCTTTCAGGTATTAGTTAACATCTTTGCAAGATGAAAGCTTGTTCAACTGATGAAGGAGAGATGCTGTGCAGTCAGTAGTTTATCATCGCAATTTATTTTTCATCTTGAGGGCAATATTTATGTACAGATTTATATCCTTCCTAATCGTCTCCCTAATTACAATCACATACACAATCACTTTAGAATTAAAGTAAGCTATACCTTGTCTCACATTCATAGCTTCCAACTTCAAAATGATATACAATTTATTTGCTACTCTTCCTGACATCGAAATTTCCGTCTCACATGACTACATCTTAATGGTTGACTTCGTGCTCTAATAGCTACAAGTTGATGACGAAAATAGTTTTTGCACACAGGTCCTGACTGACACGCATACAAAATCGTTTTTGGATAGGTCCTGACTGACACGCATACAAAATAGTTTTTGCACACAGGTCCTGACTGACACGCATACAAAATCGTTTTTGGACAGGTCCTGACTGACACGAATACAAAATAGTTTTTGCACACAGGTCCTGACTGACACGCATACAAAATCGTTTTTGGACAGGTCCTGACTGACACGCATACAAAATCGTTTTTGGACAGGTCCTGACTGACACGAATACAAAATAGTTTTTGCACACAGGTCCTGACTGACAGGCATACAAAATCGTTTTTGGACAGGTCCTGACTGACACGCATACAAAATCGTTTTGGGACAGGTCCTGACTGACACGCATACAAAATCGTTTTTGGACAGGTCCTGACTGACACGAATACAAAATAGTTTTTGCACACAGGTCCTGACTGACACGCATACAAAATCGTTTTTGGACAGGTCCTGACTGACACGCATACAAAATCGTTTTTGGACAGGTCCTGACTGACACGAATACAAAATAGTTTTTGCACACAGGTCCTGACTGACAGGCATACAAAATCGTTTTTGGACAGGTCCTGACTGACACGCATACAAAATCGTTTTGGGACAGGTCCTGACTGACACGCATACAAAATAGTTTTTGCACACAGGTCCTGACTGACACGCATACCAAATCGTTTTTGGGACAGGTCCTGACTGACACGCATACAAAATCGTTTTTGCACACAGGTCCTGACTGACACGCATACAAAATCGTTTTGGGACAGGTCCTGACTGACACGCATACAAAATCGTTTTTGCACACAGGTCCTGACTGACACGCATACAAAATCGTTTTGGGACAGGTCCTGACTGACACGCATACAAAATCGTTTTTGCACACAGGTCCTGACTGACACGCATACAAAATCGTTTTGGGACAGGTCCTGACTGACACGCATACAAAATCGTTTTTGCACACAGGTCCTGACTGACACGCATACAAAATCGTTTTGGGACAGGTCCTGACTGACACGCATACAAAATCGTTTTTGCACACAGGTCCTGACTGACACGCATATAAAATCGTTTTTGGACAGGTCCTGACTGACATAAATGAAAAATCATTTTTGGACAGGTCCTGACTGACGTAGATGGAAGAAAATTTTTGAACAGGTCCTGACTGACATATTGGGAAGAAACTGTTTGGACAGGTCATGACTGACATACATGGAAGAAAATGTTTGGACAGGTCCTGACTGACGTACGTGGAAGAAAATATTTGAACAGGTCCTGACTGACGTACATGGAAGATAATGTTTGAACAGGTCCTGACTGACGTACATGGAAGAAAATATCTGAACAGGTCCTAACTGACATACATGGAAGAAAATGTTTGAACAGGTCCTGACTGACATACATGGAAGAAAATGTTTGAACAGGTCCTGACTGACATACATGGAAAATAGGGTGATCTCAATCAACCACTTGATTACATTTTTCAAACGTTACATAAAGTCAGTCAAGCGTGAAAAGACCATTTGTGGATGTTACATAAAGTCAGTAAAGCGTGAAAAGACCATTTGTGGATGTCATATAGAACTAACTCTGTGTGTGTGTGTGTGTGTGTGTGTGTGTGTGTGTGTGTGTGTGTGTGTGTGTGTCCATGAACTCAATGGTCGAACATTGATATAACTTGATTAACAAAATGAATTAAGTACATAAATAACAACAAAAAGGACTTAGAACTAGCAATATTCAGATTGCAAGGTCGCGTTTGGTAGCTTACAAAATTCAGTTTAAAAGCTTTCAATGACGTGACTATCATGCTACAATTTTACTTGAATGGTCAAAATCTGCGTACGGACAAAGTTTGAGATAGTTTCCATAAAACCAAGAAGGTACATAAATTTATGAACTCTAGTATTTTATATCAAACTAATGTCCATGTAAAATTATCTGCAGTGCCGAATGACTTTCATTAAAGATAAAAAGATTCCTTCATCTTTGTATCAACCCTTAATCGGAAAAATGAATGTGTGAGTGGGTAATTGAATGTGTCAGTGGGTAATTGAATGTGTCAGTGGGTAATTGAATGTGTCAGTGGGACAATGAATCAAAATCTAGTATTAAAAATGAATGTGTCAGTGGGTAATTGAATGTGTCAGTGGGACAATGAATCAAAATCTAGTATTAAAAATGAATGTGTGAGTGGGTAATTGAATGTGTCAGTGGGTAATTGAATGTGTCAGTGGGTAATTGAATGTGTCAGTGGGACAATGAATCAAAATCTAGTATTAAAAATGAATGTGTCAGTGGGTCAGTGAATCAAAATCTAATATTAAAAATGAAATCTAAAATATAAGATGAAATAAAGAGGTCTTACCTCCTCTAAAACGTCGGCTATCTTGCTCAGCGTTTCCTCTGGTAAGTTTTTGAACGTTGGTACACTACAATGTACAGAAAAAAAATAATCTTCCAATTGTCAACCTGCTGCGCGAATAGTACGAAAGTTTATTTTATACCATGGACACCATGAAACAAAACTGAAAAAAAAAATATGCACAAATGGTTTAATTATTTTCGTAATCACAAATTTCTAGTATTCTACTACAATCTCTTATTGTGGATTGCTAAGGGCATGAGAGAAAAAAAAATAATGATGTCGTTACAACCAGAAAACCATAAGTTTTCTCATCGGAACGAAATATTTTTTATTCTCTCATGCGCTCAATGCAACGCCGTAATCGCAGCTATGAGTCATATGTGAGAAAGTAGTCATTGTTAGTGTTATGTATATTTAATTTAATTGTTCATCTGTTAGTTTTGAAAGTTTTTATTTCATTACATGTTATTGTAATTAAGATTGTTTGCTGGACTTGACCTTGTCCAAAACTGAGTTCATTTCTGCTTAACCTAATTGACTTTTTAATTTTTTTTATTTCATTTATGTAAACAACTAATAATAGCTTCATTATTTTCTATGTGTATGTGCTTAGTAACCGAATTATTTTTCAGGTAAACATGTTGAATTTGGTCAAGGTTTTGGAGAATCCTAAGTGAATTTTATTGGCTATTGTACTGTAAGTAAACAAGGCTCATTAGACACTTCTAGATGGTTATTTTCCATTAGATAATGGTTGTTTTTAGAAAATGCCAATTTGTGATCTGGGGTCAAACAGAGAACTACATTATCTTGTGACTGTGAGGATTTTACCACTCGTGCTTTAACATCTAACTTTTTAAGTTGTATTATGTTGTGACCAGTTTGGGCTGAATTTTATTTTCTTCAAATTACTGAATACAAGTGATAATATTCTCTGGAAACACAAAAGTGCTCTGATAAAATTACTGGATAAAGACATTCATTGGAATTTATACTCAATTCAAACCTGGAATAATACTTCTGTGATTCAACAAGAGACTGTTGACACATCAGTACGACGCAGGCCAAAATAGACACGTCATCGCCTTCAATTTTAAATCTCTTCGGGACTTGAACTGAGTTTTATTCAGAACTTTTTATTACTATGACTTGTGTCTTTAATTCTTAGATTATTTTTCATTTAATTCGCAATACCGTAGTTTCGTTTTTCTCAATTTTTTCACTTTGTATTCTAGGGAAATAAATTATTTCTTAAATTTTACAAAGCTTGTTGTCTTCACTCTTTTCTGTTACTTATTTTAAAAGCATAGATTCGTAACAATAGATTACGTCCCACAAGAGAGGCCAATCTAAGTTTCGCTTATGACTCATTTAGGTATGAAGATGAAAAAAGGAAGCAAACTGAACTAAATCAGAGTAGTTGACAGTACAAAAAATTTTATAACATTTGGAGGCAGAGGAATGAACATAAGAATACACAAAATTGCAATGGAAGGACATGCCTATCTCAAAATTTAACATCGACATCATCCCTTTAATAAAGTAATCAGAGGTCGATATTCGTTCATTTGAAGAGGTGATGGACTCGATACGTATCCACATTACTCCTGTAATTTCTAACTTAAATACAACGTAGAAATACTGATGAAATTTAGTTATACAGTAACCTTTTGTCATAAAATAACAATTTTAACACTCATTCTCCCGTTTCCGTGAGCTGTATTTAAAATAGTTCATACGTTATTGTAGTTGCGATTTTCACAACTAACTGTGGATAAGATTCAAGTAAACTGACTATTGTCACCTACCGGAAACAGGACTCTACCCCGTATGTTAAAATTGTGGATAGGTTTAGACGACCAATCAGTGGTATCGTATTGGTGAAGGCTCAATGTGACAACAAATCCAGTTTCATGACTAACATTAGCTTCAATCTGATAAAGAAATAAGGACTGTAAACTGAAAAATTACCAACAGAACGTAAGGTATGAAGACGGTAAACAGCATAGACCTTGCTATTTTGGCATATTTTGCCACTGCAGATCTGGGTCTCTGTTGTTTGTATTTGCGTACGCTTCAGACACGAGTTTTTACGTTACATTATGGAAAGACATCTGACTATTCGATGAACTCAAGAGAAGGGTGAGACTGTCAGTGGAGGAGAGGGTCTACTCAGGCGCAAAACTCGTTCTGCGGTCAAAATCCTCAAACTTATTCTGCGTCTCATGTTTTTCAATGAAATAGCAACTCTAATTATTTAATAATCTGCACATGAAGAATCAAGCTTTCATTTTGTTAATGTGCCCTTGATGAACGAAGATTGTTTTGAAGAAAGAATATTTGAGAACAGGTATGGGCAAGCGAAATGGCCAGTATGTATTTGTGCAATACCACAAGTTTTTTTCTGGCAAAAATAGCTTTGGAAATATTGTGATGGAAAGTTACATCGTAAAAAGTGAGAATCGCCGGATATAGAGTAGAATTAAGTCATATGCATAAGTAAGAAAGGCAAAACAGGACCGTACCAAAGCATCGTGGCAGTAAGTTTTGGAATAGGTTTAAACTTGAAAAGAAAAACTGACGAAATTCACTTGATGAGTTGATTTGAATAAAACGCTAAATATGCGTGACATCACATGTGTCTGTAATGGCTTCTTTTGTAATATTTCTGTCCACATTCGCAGAAAGGTACGAACGTGTTCTGACTGGCTCCGGTATCAACAGGGCCGGATTAAGGGGAATGGGGAAAATGGGCATGTGCGCGCCCCCTCCCCCATGTAATGGATAAAATTACATGTGTTTAAATAGACTATATATACGTCTAAACCGACTAATACTTAGCCTAATATAGCTATAATAATTATACACATATAAAGGACAGTATAAGGACTGTTTTCGGGGTGTATTTATAGATTTATAAGGCACCCACCCCACCCCCATCTTAAGTGCCCCAGGCCCCTACAGCCTTAATCCGGCCTTGTGTATCAACAGTTCATTATCCTATCCGTGCGATATGTATTTCCAAGCATTTGTGACAATCTCTCCGCATTATTGCATAGAGGCTGCTTGTAATAAATACATATAGGTCTGAACAGTAATGTAGTTTAAATTTAAACAAGGTTGTATTCGCACAGCGGTTATAACATGTGGATAAAGTCTATGTCATTTTTTGAACATCTTTTCTTACCACACCAGAAAAACTTATCTAGACCGATTTTATTTATATCATGTGAAAGTAATAGTTTTCAAATATTATGCGCACATTACTAACTTCATTTTAGGCATAGAGAAAAATGGAGGTTATAACCAATTTTATATCTGATCTACATTTGACCTTTGATTTACATCACAAAGCATGAAAAGTCAAGTGAGCAAGCAGCTGGTGGAAGGGTGTCCTATTAAGACGTGATGGGACAAAAAGTTTTTTAAAAAATGTTTGCACTAATTGTTTTCCTATGCATTCATATTCCATTTTTTTCTCAACTTTAAGAGAATATTACAAAAGCCAATAAAATGTGAATATTCATTTTATTAGACAATGTACATTTAGTAAATTGTTCGGTCATGTATTCGTTTATCATTTTACGGAAATAAAGAAGCTCAGAGTCTCAAAGTTGGAAAGATAAAAAAAAAAAAAAAACTTACTTCGATGCGATTCTTTGGAATCTTCTCCACAAAAGATTATTTCCGAGCTTCATTTGTGTGGCAGTGGTGTAATTTCTGGTGAAAGTATAAATGTCTCACAAAATTCTTACGTTTCCCTTGTTCTTTACATAATTTTCAAGTAAGACAAATGCCCTTTAAGGTGTGTATTTCGCTAATTGATGTTGCATTTATATGCAAAGAAACACGACATAGTTAAATGTACCATAATCCATTAGAAATTCACTAAAACACACAAAATGTTGCCAGCTCAACATTGTAAACAATATGCGACAGTCGAAACTTGGAAAAGCAAACTACTTATTATAATCGGTCTGAATAATCCAACACCTGATGGCCCACGAATGTGTTTCCTAGCTAACATCAATAGATAGCAAGATATAAGATTGTAATTCTTCGTTTTATGACGATTTCACAAACAACACTTTTCAGACAAATAGCAGTGTCAATTTTCTCCCTCTGATCGCCATTCTCCGATTATAGTCTCCTGAAGAGTGTCTCCGGAATCAATGTGATCTCTCGCTATTCTCCAGTAAACAGTCTTCCGAAAAGTTTCTCAGGAATAATCTTGAAACCATTTCGAAAATCGCTCAGTTTCATCAACATGGCGCCATCTACCTGCCAATGTTTGTTCACCTGATCTGGCTTATGCAGGTTTATACAACCAAAATTAACATCACAAGCGGCAAGTGCCACAGCAAATAACAGCTGTCTAGTAATAACACTCAATCTGTAGTTTGCCACGGGTAAAAGTGCCAAGTTTCTCCAACGTTAAAGAGAAAATGAATCCCCAGTGACGAAGGTCTGTTTTTATTCGCATAGATTCAATCCTGAATCCGAAAACTGTTCAGATTCTAGATAATCTGATATGCTGCAGATAAAATACACCAAACACCCCAACGTCTACACATCTGATGTTCACCAAAAGTTCTTGCTAATAAATAGTCCATAATTTGAAAATAGGTCAGAAAATAGTGTCTCTAAAAACCTTGCAAAATATGTGTACACATAAGTTTGCAAAATATGTATACACTATCGTTATCCATCTTCAAGATAAATAAATGCGATATGCCTTTAGAGGATTTCATAATAAATTGTTCCATGAATATTATTGAAGTTATATTTCATGTAATAAATGTCCGATTTAATCAGACATTGCATATTTTTTATGCTGATCTTCTATTAGTGGCGATTTTATGATATACTATTTTCTATACTCTTCAGTATACGCTAGACATTGATCTGTTCAGTGACACACAAAGCTTTGGATTTATCTGTTTGGGGTGAAAAAGGGTTATGTTTATGTCTTGAAAATCAAAATATGATAATGTTGGACATACACGTCAAGTTCCAATGACTCTAATTAAAATGTATGGTGAAAATTTCTCAGATATCGTGTTGAAGCAACATTCATTACCTTGATAAACTGACGTATTTTAATCGATAGCAAATGATTTGCGCAAAGGAACTAATCGCGGACATTTCGGCAAACTTTCTTAACTTTGGCTAAACATCGCCAATTTCTCATTTACTGTCTCTTGGAGCTTTAACCAAGACGTATAAGTTACGACATCATGCCGAATAAAGTTATTTTCTTTGCACGTGCTGGTGGAGTTGTGTCGGAAGATCAGTCGATTTTCATTTACTTCATGGCAGACACTTTGCTTTGTCTCCCAACTAAAAATTGAACCAAAAGGAACCAAGGGTATATGCTACTTACGACTTACCATCTTGGCTTATAGCATAGTTAGATGTTAGTGATGATTTGCTTTAGTATGGGGAGTCGATGTTGAGAAGATATTTCTCAAATCGAGGTCGCAGTGTACAGCATTCATGAGACTTTTTGGTAGTATGAATTAGTTTCATAAAACGAATTGTCTCTAACTTCTTAAAATATGGAATTCTTGAGATACTTTCGAGTCTAAGTGTCGGGTCATTTGAGATAGCACTAACTGTGTATTTGGTGTTTGAAGCATGTTTTGCTGTACGTGACATAAAATACCGTTCAACGCCTTAAACGCGTACAAACGTGAAGCAAGAAAAACCATGCACGTGTGAAATGTGGGTCCCGTGAATTTGCGGTCGTTAGTTGATTGTTGTATTATCGTGTTTAAGAACCCTTCAGCTGACAAAAACTGCTATCTTAAGGTCTTGGAAAATAGGAGAAACGTCGACCACAATCCTGCTCACGCAGCTGTTGCTTGTCTCGATCGGTAGTGAGATGCGTGTAACAATATGAATTCTGGCATATGGTTAGCTGCATACAATTACATTTTCCAGCGCAAAAAATCCATGTCAATCGCAAGTGGGAAATTAATAATGTGAAAACAAAACTAGGAAGAAACCACAAGATCAACAAATCGTACGGGTTGATTTTAATTTTGGGGACTGAAATATCTAATCTAACAGCTATACTGCATATTTGTATTAATGAGCTGTTACGGACATATAGAGCACCATAGCGGTATGGTCCCTTAATGAATGTTGACATTAATTTCAATAATGGACGAGTCTGACCTATTTATCAGCTAGAAAAATATATTTTGAGATTCAATTGTATCTCTCAGTCATGTAGCAACTCTGTATGTTCTTTTTCAATCCTAGTAAAGAGTTTGAACAATGAAATTAATTTTTTTTTAGAAATCTTCAGTGAATACAAAAAATTAAAAAGTATACACACGACACATTTGTGATGAACTTCACCCAAGGTTTCATTAATTTTTTTGAAAATATTTTATTTATATATTTTAATTAAATGTTCGTTAAATAGTAAGTCCCGAGTGCAGTTGTTTAGTACTGAGCGAGGTGTTCAGTGCATGATCATTTAGGGTGGTACATGGCAGATACCTGTCTTACAGAATGTACGATAATTGTACAAACATTACAGATGAGAAACATAGATGCAATTGGCATTTGCAGTCGTTCATGGCTTGCAAAACCCCTGAAAGTTTCTTGGATTACAATATCCAGACGACAGATAATTCGAAAGTAAATAATTTCATCTGATATGTCGATTGAAATGATTCAATTTCTGTAAATTGTGTAAAGCAGGTACCATTTTGCATGTTGTAGTTTATTTGTTTGTTTATGTTTCAGAGTTAATGCGGATACGAACACTGGAACGCATTAGAATCACAAAGTTCGATATCAAGAAAAGATAACGTTCTCTTGCGGCACTTTCTTTGACATAGATTCATTATCATGTTGAGAAGGTAAATTCCACAGTCACATACTCGAGTTTTTTTTTAAATCAATCTTATGTGTACAATGAGATGGAGGTTTGTTAATTTTTTTTCAACAACCTTGCGGTAAGCTAGGATCGATTAATACATATGACAAAATGATTTTGGCTTATCAGCATGGATACTGTTCATTTACCCACTGGACTATGTAGTAATAATGACTGATTCGAGTACATCTGGAAACATTCTTTCAATAATTATCGAGTCTTAAATAAGCATATAATATAATGCTTATTCTCCTGCAAAACGCAAATATCCGCGAAATTCTGTACAAAAATCCTCAAAGGAATTTCAAGTGAAAGTTTCTTCTTTTACGATTACTGATACTGCTAGAGAGCAAATTGATGCTCTGCGGACCTCAAAACAGTCCTCGTAAGCAAAAATGTTCCGATATTTGTCATCCAAATAGCTGAGTTTTCATACTATTTTTTAAATGTGAAATTCTGGATAGTGATGATGATATCGGTGATAAAAATATGATAGACTATCCATCGAATACTGGACATCACAAATCTCCTCTAACAACATAAAGGTTGACCATTAGTGGACTTGCACGAATATCTGCAAGCCATGAAGAAACTTGGCGAGGAATGGAATCGTGCCAGAGAAGAAGCATTAAACAGGATAATTAAAGTTAGAATATAATTTAAAAAACCCCACAACAAAACCAAACAAACAAACAAAAACGAAAGAAATGCTGTTATATTAAACTTATTTGTGAATAATTTGTCTTATTTTCAGAAACTGCAGTCAAAATATGGCTGATTACGTGAAGTCTCTAAACATGTTTGTTTGCTATCGTGGTTGTTTTATCCATTATGTAGCATGCATGAATGATGTAAGTGAATTGGATGTGCTATCCGGAATTTCATTTCATATGTTGTTAGATTTAGAAATGTTTGTTTTATAGATATATTGTATTCTTTTATTTTTGCACAATAGTTGCAAAATGTGTTGACCTGTGATGTAGCTTCAAATGAGAGGACAAGGGATCAGAATGTATCAAATATGGTCCTTGTTATACAACTAAAGGTTTCTTTTGATATCGAATTCAATAATACTGGATATTTCTCCTTTCTTAGCGGTTTTGTTAAGAGTTATCATCATTTAATTTGTATATTGTCATATATAACAATTCTTAAAAAGTAGTGGGCATCCAGTGGAAAAAAGATTCTTTGTCTACAAATGTTCATTATATCAAAAGGGAAACTAATGAAAATTGATTAACGAGACACGTTTGACTTTTATAGGATTATTTTTGTTCTAAATAAAATGAAGACTAAAATCTAGAGTAAAGGATGGATTTTGCAGAACAGGGTTCAACAAGAAAAGCTAGAAAAACCTTTCGAAGAAGTCTAGAATTTAGAAAAAAAAATACTTTTAATACGATTTGGATACTTTTAAAATATGTTTCTTTGATTCCATTTTTATGATGCATGTAAATAGCACATAGATTCTCGCAATTCTTTGTTACTTTCGTTCTTTTACTATATGAAACCGTGACGGCACAGACGTGATTCGATGACACCAGTGTCAGATTAAGGTCTTCCGGGGCCCTATGCACTGAAAATATTATGCCCCTTCCCCCTCCCCCCGGCTCGTACCAAATGTGAAACTAAAAAAAAAATATTAAAAACTAAAAAGGTGGGAAAATACCAGTGTTGCCGTCATTCCAAATCAAAATACTCGTACGTGCAGATCGAAATGGTCATATATAATTCATTCAATTTTATCATCACAATTAATTTGAATTCTGTCTGTTGCCCCTGTTGGGCTGGTGCCCTCAGCACATGCTTAGTGTGATTAATGGGTAATCCGGCACTGGATGGCACAATCTGTTGATGGATGCTTCTGCACAGGACCTTACATTTAGAGGCTTAGCACTGTAATGACGCCGGCTTTCAGCTTTAAAACAGACAAGCCTTGCATACCCAAAAGATTCTGGCAGATAACGGAAGTCAACCTCTTCATCAAAGCAATGCATGGATAAGTTTCATCTCATTTATATACCATTAGACACTGCTTCTTGTGGCCCCCAAAAGTATGTGAGATTTATGAACAACAAATCAAGCGGTTTAGGCCGTGTTTGATTAGCATGCTCTCTGTAGCTTTATCCTTACTTTTACTTGCAAATGACGAATCCAGATTTGGTCCTAACAATGGGCAGAAAGGACTGTAGGCCACGAGGAACACTTAATATAAATAATAACCTTGACCCTTTCTAAAGTCTTTTGTTTTTGACGTGGGGAAAAGGCTACGATATTCGTACTGGCTAAATGTTTTGTTTTTATTTTTTAATCAATGGCAAACACGTTATTCAAACACTTTTCTTTCTGCTTATTATGATTTTGACACCTAAGGAGGGGGATGCGGGGGGGGGGGATGCACCTGTCAGCGATCACGTACACGAGTCTAACATGTTGTGGGACCGTCACTTCATCGTCGGATTTTTAAAAGCAAATTCGATTAATATCATTGCAATTTCCAGTAAGCTGATGTAAAATTGGATGACAATTTAAAAGACGTCAATATCCACACCTAAAAAGGATAACTCTGTGGAAGCTATGTAAGACAATCTGGACTGACACTTTACATTATTATGAGATAACGTCAGATGTCTCAGAACACGGTCATATTGAGTTATCACAATAGTGAAGATGACACATATGGGCGGACAGTTAGAACACTTCGTGATTTTTCTACATAATTCCATCGCAGAATTACATAAATGGAATGACACAGCATAAAATGGGGAAATCGCCCGAAAAAATGACAGAAAACTCCGTTACACCTTAAAGTATGCTGTGCAAAATATAACCATGTCAAAAACATACTGACACCTTTATGAAAATGTTTGCACAAGTTCAGTAAAGAAAGTTCATGCCCCCCCCCCCAAAAAAAGAGACTTCGAATGTTTCGACAAAGAATAAGTTACTTCAATCCAGTGACTTCAAAAGGACAGTGCGTGATGTGTACATGCTGTCACTTTGTAAGAATGGTACATGTATATAAAATGGCGGTTACCAGTACTGTGTTTTTCCGATCATCGCCGGAAGGGCCAACGCGTGTTTCGGTTGATGGAATGCGAGAAAAATGGAAATATGGAACAAGTGATTTTTCTTCCATCGTACATTTATGTTTCAGCTGCGCACACCCAGATGGAGATATTCTGGTGCAAGATGTACACTACTGGGAATTATTTGAATGGTATTATTCTGTGGACCGATGACTGATCAAGGAAAATCCCATCAGGACTTTCTTGGCTTTTCCAGAATATGTCTTCTAAGCTTCACCTTGAGTCTCTAAGGGTCTATGTTGTATAACGTCCACAATATTCACGAGCAATTTCGTGTTTTACATATAGACTCATAATGACTAGTTGTTTGGCATATCTGAAGCAACAGAGGTGTCAACTTACATGCGCCTTCAAAACTGAAAGGTATGGTGACAGTGTGAGAGTAATTTTTCTCAAATACATTTTTCCAGCGGTTCATCATGGCTTCTTTGTATTACTTTTTTAAATCTTACAGGTTGTATATATCTGATGGCTTAAGCGCAGTTACTGTTGTATAAGATAGGTGTACCGTGCAAATATTCAAGATATATATATATATATATATATATATATATATATATATATATATATATATATATATATATATATATATATTGGATCATAACATATTTTAAGGCGACACACGTGGAATGCTGAGTCGACTGAACATCCGAGGCATGCGACGGAGAGCGCGTGTTCCTAATATTTTTTCAATTCATTCTCAATGTGCACAGCATGGCCAGTGCACAGTTACTGCGAAGCATGCGCGTTTCCCAGGGTTAAGCGAACTGTTAAGTTTATGTTGAAAAAGTTGCTTGATTCAAACTTTGCTTTTTGGGCAAAATAATAGAGAATGGCACACGGGTGATTACAAATGAGAGCTTCATGTTTAAGGGTGATTGGAGAATTTCGATATATATATATATATATATATATATATATAT
>JAECUM010069292.1:0-17037 GCA_016617855.1 Megalonaias nervosa
CGCGGATTTCCCGGTTTCTTCCTCCACCATTAATACTGGCCGCCATGTATAGCCTATCGTGTGCTGAAAAATGGCGTTAAGCCCCACAACAACAACAACAACTTGCATACAGGAGACCTCATCATTAGCAGAATCAACGCCGCGGAAGCAGAATCACGAAAAAGTGGTATTACAACACCAGGCCTGATATTCTCCAAACGAATTGGGCACGAAACCAACGTTTATGCTCAAACTTTGTATGTTTTGAAGTTCTGCAGCATTTGTTAGAATAAAGTTAGACGTATAGAATTTCATCTTTTTTTAAGTTGGTTCAATGACGTATATGCACTCCAAGTAGCTTGGAATTTTGAGTTTGATAGTTCTGTTCGATAAAAGTTGCCAAAATATGGCTCCAGAACTATTAGTGAACTATGGAGAGAGAGAGAGAGAGAGAGAGAGAGAGAGAGAGAGAGAGAGAGAGCATTAGTGGTAAAATAGTCATTACAAACAAGGCATTGGTGGAATTTCTACATGGTTCTTCTGCATCATACCTGAACCGAATGCTACAGTAGTACACTTGATGGTTAACTGCATAGGTATTTATGAAACAAGGCCAACATTAAGAGATTTGTTACTCAACAGGTTTTATCCACGAACATGGAACAAGAATGGCACCATAATAAGCATAAATGAAAAATCCGCAGTTTCCATAAATCATTTTAATCTCAACAGTATTATAAACTGTGTAATTCCGTGAGATATTCAGGAGTGCTGCAGGCTTCACGCTACTTGACAGTTAGACATATACTATATTCAGGAATATTACAGGCTTCATTCAAGCTACCTGACAGACATACAGTATATTCAGGGGTGGGTGTGGGGGTGTGTGTGTGTGTGTGTGTGTGTGTGATTTGAATTTTTAACGTAGCTTTAACAATTTTTCAGTCATATCTCTACGATATCTGCCGTGTGACAGTTTAAAGTGATGTCTAGCACTGGGGCATCATGCCGCAGACATGTAGCATAATGCCCCACCCAGTCATATTATCCTGACACCAGGCCGACTAGTCATAACACCAACTCTTAATGCTGAGCGCCGGTGTTCGACAGACGTACACTATATCCAGCAGTAATGCAGGCTCAAGCGACCTGTGAGTTAACCGCTCCGGTGGACTAGTGGTTAGAGTGTCAGCCTCGGATGCGGGAGGTCGCGGGATCGAACCGTGTAATCACTGACTATGAAGTTATAATTGGCCCTATAACTGGAGATATATATATATATATATATATATATATATAAGGTTAAGGTTGCTAAGATATATATATATATATATATATATATATATATATATATATATGTTGTGTGTGTGTGTGCAAGCTTTACGAAAATGAACTAGAAAAATCTTGGACATTCATGTCGCATAAATACATCTAAAAAATATAACCGGCGTTCAGAAAAGCCAGCTTCTAACAAGTACACTGTATCCGGTTGCCGACTGGTAAACTCCATCATGTATTAAGTAAAACGTGGCCCAATGTCTAATAGATTCAAAGAATAATACAATAATGCCACTGATCTCTTGTAGAATGTAGAATATTGGCAAGAACAATTGATTTTAGTATGTTCTGTATATCTACATTTTTTTAAAACTCCTGTGTGCTATTTATCTAAAAAATAAAACTATTCCACTATCGAGAAGTGTCTAACTTTAATTTTGACTTTACAACACTTTGAAGTGTATATTAATTCTGCTCTTTCTCCGATTTTTGCTTTCAGTGATCTCAACCCCCTTACTTTCATCAACAAGATGAAAAATAAAAATCAAAGATAGAGTTTCTTGTTGCAAGAATGCAATATCGATATTCGGCACATCAAAAGAAAAGAAAATGTAATCGCAGATGCACTTTCAAGTGTATAGGAGTTTTATATTGCTTTATTTTGTATACATTTTTGTCTATTCATTTTACATATTCAAGCGTACTTTCATTACTATTATCATTTGTGTGTTTCATTAACATGGAAAATGAAGGCCTTATTGCATAATCTTTCTTTTTCTTATAAGGGGAGGGATATAATTCTTTTTCTAAGTTTTGTAAAACTTAACAAATAATTTAATTATCAAAGTTATAAATGAAAATGTGAGAGGAATTTACAGTATTATGAAGTGAATCTAAAATAATCTCCATAACGTTCTATGAATGTCCAAAAGAATGAAAAGTTCCTTATAAATTTCAGAACCCGAAATGTACTGGTCCGCCAGGAATCGTGACGTTGTCAAGATGGCGTAGTCCAGAAGTCCTTTGAATAATTCTCAACAGTTCTAGAACAATATTATGTCCAAATAATGAGCGATTTCCATTTCAACTGAACAATCCAAACAAATGTGTTTCCTCTCGAATAATATCTAACAGCAACATAAATCACGTCTGCAGACTTACAACAGCAACACAAGAAATGAGGATGACCCCAAGATCGAAATGAATCTGACTGCTCACTTCTCTCCTTATATGCTCCATCTATTATAACTATATTTCACAATATACCCACGTGATAGGTCTTACTACTCAATTTATGTCGAACATGTCTATTCATATGACCTAGCCCAACCGATTGGAAGTTACTGAATTCTTCTAGAACCGTCAAACCTCATCCGCCAGTGAGAAATGAATCCAAAGGCGCCATTAAGTCTTATTATTAAGATTATTATTAGTAAATGTCAACACATGCGTAAGCATCTAATGATAGATCCTATGTAATTTTACGCCTTTAACATACTCAGGTCACGTAAACAAAATCTAACGAAAGATATTCTGTAAAATTTACAACCATGAAAAAATAAATAAATAAATAAATAAAACCATGTTCCAGGAGTTTAAAAAATATAGATATACATAACAAGTTCCAAAAACTGTTTGGGAAAAAGATGATTACAGCCCACTTCCACTTGTGATGAAAGCGATGCGTCTCTTTTCTCCATTTCATTTCGTCTTTAGATTTAAAACATCAGTGTATTTTCCCTTAAGACGAAAAAAAGATAATCTCTTGTCGTCATTTTCCCATGAGACAAAAGAGATACCATTCTAGTTCTTCAGATACAGAACATCAGTGTTGCATAACTTGTAAATAACGTTCGTATCCACACAGGAAAATATTACATTTATTTGGATAAGTATTTGGGTTGGAAAAAAATTGCACGTTGACATAGTTAAATCATCTAAAAGCCAGTATACAGTATCATCTTACCCCCAGATAGGTACCACGACGGAAGGCTCTGAAGTACTGCTTCGCATTTGCAATTAACAGGCCTCAAATCGCAATTATTACTTCCGGGTAAGTTCTACGAATGCTGTCCCTTTACACATTGAGAGTATTTTTCCTCTTTTTTAGGTAGCGATCCTTGGTTTATATTTGGGTATTCTTGGTACATATTTACAGGAAACTGCCAATTATTACAATACGATGATTATGGTGTTATGCTCTGTATTTATTTTGGTTACAGTATACATTGAATAACTATGCACTATGTTGTTCAATATATATATATAGAGCATAGTGTATACATATATATGATATACATAGTTAAGGTTGGTTATTACATATATATACATGGCATGTGCTGTATAAGGTTGTTGAGCATATATATATAAGTAGTAATAGTAAATGAGGTTCCTATCTCAGAGACCCCTTCCCCCTCCAAACGCTTCTATGTTGACATTTTCCTCACCAGCCTTTTCTAGATCAAAATAATGGCTTTCACATGATAAGGCTCTTCTGGCATATTTCTGACAAAATATGTTTGTCGGGGGAAGGGTGTCTCTGAGATAGAAACAGCTCATTTACTATTACTACTATAACCGTCATGTTGAATTTAAATCATTTAAAATACAAATAATCAAAAAATAAACAGTAGCGATGATGTTGTAATGATTCAAAAATATAATACGGGGTCCTTCTCTACGTTCAACAGATTTCTGCACACTCTCCCCCCATAATCAATCCCGGGTTGAGTGCAAAAAGAGCACCCATGATAAGTCTGTTGAAGTTAGAGTAATTTTAGGGCGGAACCCCAAACTAGATAAGGGTTGTATTATATATAGGCTGACCAATACTTGGAAATCTAAAAGTAGCTTACACAATAGGCGTGGCTTATTGACTGTTATATTCTTCTTTTCATTTTAATTATTATCTCTGAAAAGATCTGAAAGAAGCAAGAAACTTGACAAAATCATCAAACAAAGATAATGTTTCTTAAAAAAACAAGAAAAAATATTATTTATTAGTAAATAAAATATAATTATTTCTAACAAAATTTAATTATAAAATGCAAGGGAGACAGAGATATCTCCCTTCAAAATGCAAGGAAGACAAACAGAGTTATCTCCCTTCAAAGTATAAGTAAGACAGAGTTATCTCCCTTTAAAATACAAGTAAGACAGACAGTTATCTCCCTTTAAAGAACTTCCTCACCTATTATCAAATGTATCGACAGTAGATATCAGGAATAATTCGTTATCGTGTTTATACAAATGAAATTTAATTTTTCCGCTTACTTTTCGATGACATTCAAATAACTCTTTCATTGCTATCCTGGTGAGAATATACTTACTACCTTTTGCAAAAACCTTCGATCGGTTCAGGTCGATATTTATTTTTGTGTATTTTTCTTGACTGATCGGATCATAAAGATTATCGTATTTCAGCATAAGTTCATCTCTCAACTATTCAAGATAATCAAAATATTTGCTGTTATCTGATTTGATAAGCGAGAGTTTTATTCTATTAAATTTACTAAACCAAATACCTGAAACTTCATCATTAAATTCAATTGATAATTGCTGGCCATTAACCATTAACTTTTTAATTTTGCTACTAACTCCATCGGTTGATGTTAAATTTTCGAACATTATTTATAAAGTTTAGACAAAATTAATTAAAGATGTTGATTTGCGTAGTGTCCAATAGCCAATGTATTAATTTCGTCCTCGCAATATCTCTTATCATCAAAATTACTTAGTCCACGTTTTATAATTGCAATTGCATCTGTTTCAAGTTTTTGTTGATTTGTTCTGTAACATTTGTTTTAATAAAATTAGTGCAGGTGTTTAGCGCTGCTTTAAAATCATCAAATTTCATACAATTTTTTACATATCCGCGAGGAATACCTTTTGCTTTTTTTTTGTTGTCATCTAAAATTACCGTGTACATTTTACTTCTTAGTCCAACAAATTCCCTAACTGGCGCAAACATAAATTCATCTTTCATCTTGCCGATGACTTTTTTATTTACATCATCATGAAATACACTACTTTTTGGATAATCCGATAAATCAAATAAATTTTTATTGATATAAATATCTTGATAAACACCCTCACATTTTATGTTATAAACAAGTGAATCCGTATCAGTAAATAGCAACTCCGAACTTGGCCACTGCTTTTTGGTAAAATTATAGTGAAAGTCGTACATTAGCCATTTTGATATATCAAGTACTGCTGCACCAACATAAATTGGTTTATTTAACTTTAAATTTGTCTTTCGTCGCTGTATTGCAACAAGATTTTCATTAAATATTTTCATACTGACAAAACCGTCATCGTTGCCTAATTTATTTCTGCGTTTTACATCATTTACAATTTCAATAGTGACTCGCTTTCCAATATTTTCCATTGTCTTACCGAACACGGAATTGTTCATTAACTTGAAAAAGTTTTTCTCAACGTCGGTCTTAGCAATAGCACGACGTTTGGTATTTAAATCAATATAATCTGCCATCCACTGTGATTGATTAAATTTTAACACGCAATGAACTTTTCTCAAAATTAGTCCAGCATCTACTGCTTATTTTAAATTTTTGTAATGTATCACGTAATTTCTTTTATTTAACAAATTTGGAACTAGCTTATTAATAATCGAATTTTTTGCTGTTGTCATTGCCCGTTGTTCAGGCGATAATAAACTATAATCGATCATCATTGACTCTGTGCAAAACGGATAGTCATTATGTAGATCATGTAACGAACTAGGATAATCGAGATCAACTTCAACAAAATAACTGACATTTTCTGGTAAATCTTTTTCAGTTTCTTTAAGAATTGATCTGGAGTTATCCAATGAAATCTACTACACGGCATTGGCTCTGACATAGCATAACCATATAAATTATTAGCATCAATATAAATAATATAATTTGACGGTAAATTTTTATCGTAATTTTTTAAGTATTTATTATTAGCTACCGCATACTTCTTTTTGTTATAACGCTAATTCCGCCGCGAATTCCTTTTTCAATAAAATTAAACATATCAACGTCAGTTAAGAGATCCAATTCTATCCCGCTTGTTTTTAACAGAGCATCCCATGACAAAGCTGGCACAGAATAATACCAACACGGGTCTAATCCATAATTTTCATGACTTACTTTACGAAAACTCTCGAAAACATCTGCTTGTAATAATACATCTGTTTTCAAATATAAATCATGATACTCACCAAGTGTCTTACAACCAGATTTATTCCAATTTACCTGTGTATATTTGTACTCGTCATATGTAATATTTTCATTTTTTAACTGAGAGTAAAATTTATCTTTGTTAGGAAGAGAAGTTTCATCAAATCTGCTCCAGTCATCGAGATACTCATGTGGAAAGACACCCTTTTTTTGTCAGAGAGACGTAGTATCCACCAATGCAACCTTTTAATTTATTGAAACTGCTACAACCTTTAACAAGCTCATCTAATGGTGCTACCATAAATTGCAGACTGTCGATGAAACGTAATTTGCCAATCGTAACTGACATATACTTTTCAAATTTTTTTGAAATAACTTTTTATTATATTATTTAATTTTAGTTTAGATTTAATTTCCTCATCACCAAATGCTTCGACAATAATATGACTATCATAACCACGAAAATTATGTAAAGCGACAGTAATAAAATCTGACGCATGAAATTTCACGTTACAATTGTTATGTGCTGCTCCGCGATATTGACCGGTTAGATGACAGTGATCGCGCACTTTATCGTTACCTTGAGGTTTCTCGCAGATATGACAATTAACTGCCTTATCGAAATGAAGTTGTTGTTTGGATGTTATTTTTATTGGAGCTGTTCTGGATAATCTGTTGAAAATTTTATTAACATCGTCTATTAAGTTTTTTAGTAACCACACGGCAGGACTTTTACATCTGTACAATTTTATTGGACTTGAAAAATTATCGTTAGCGCAACAAACTACTTTATAAGCTGCTCCACAGGGAACATGTTGTATTTTTCTGGTGCTTGATTTATTTGGATCATTTTCTGCGCCTGCCACAGGAACAAGTAGACACTCGAAATCAGCATAAATAACAAACAGAATATTTAATTTATGATTATAATATTTAAATTTTAATACTTTTTCTTTTTCTCCCGGCATTGTTATTCTTTGAACATTGACACAGTATTTAAGATGATCTTGCAGTTTTTCATCTTTAGAAAAACCTTGTAAACAACGGTAACAAAAATATTTCTTATTTTTATTTTTATTATATTGTCTGCCAACTAGGCCATTAAAATTTTTTTATCTAGCTGTAATGTTTAAAATAATAAATTTATTCTATTTTGTGTAGCAAATGCTGAAATATATCTCGGATAAACATATTCTTTTTCATCTAGTCCGAAAATATTTATTGAAATATCGTTTTGTTTTTCAAACTTTGGTATCTGATTTTCTGCCACTGGAAACTTTATCCCATTAAAACTTCTTTTATCATTTAAAATTTCCAACCTGATCCTGATACAGTAAATTCCTCCAATTTTTTATTTATTTCTTTATGTATTTCATCAGCGACTCAGGAAATATTTGTTCCAGCTTATATTTTTCGTGCTTTAGCCGTTAAATATGGTTCGGCAATCTCGTTCATGAAATCTGCATTTTCAAAGATTATATCAAGTATGTCTGTTTGAAGTCCATGTAACTTTGATAAAATAACATGATACTGCACTATTAGCTTGATACCTTTATGAACTGTAAGTTCTCGCGTTACAATCGGATACAGAAGATGAAACAAATTTGTAGAGTTAAAGTTTACTAAAATATTTTGATTATCAAACTGATAGCTGTTGTCAATTCCTGTAAAAGCAGTGGCCATTTTTGTAGGTTCTCCTATAAGGCTCTTTTTAGCTATATCACGTAACTTCAGCATTGTTATATTATGTAATATTATATCTCTAATTGATTTTCGATCGATATCTCACCGCACACTGCGCACGCGCTAGTTAAATAATCAATTAGAGATATAAATTGCTTTTAGTAAAATGACAAAAAATCTGACAAGCGCAAACGAGCAAGAGTTTTATTACGTTCACCCCAAGTACAACGTGTAAGTGGGAAATATGTTAGGGTCGGTGATTCACGTCAAATACGGAGAACCGTTTGGTAAATCAACACCAGCTGGTTATAAGATCAGCGTAAAAGGTGATAATGCCAAGCGAGTCGGAATTATTAGGAAAGATTTTATTTACACTTTGTTTTGCGGAGACATACCAGCTGGACAGCGAGTATATCAGGTCAACGGCGCGGTTACTGATGATAACATTGAAAACTTGTCTTTACAAACTGAATTCCAACCTCATCCCGTGTTTGATTTTTACGAGGCGAATGATAATCGAATTATTCGAAACATAAAAGCTAAAAAAGTGCTGGGTAATTCACATAACAGCGGTTATCTTAAAATAAGTGTCAGAGGAACACTAACCTAATCAAGTTGGTTATTTTAACCATCGTTTTGTTTATGAAACGTTTAACGTACCTATACCCGATGGTTTAGTGATTAATCACATCAATGATATAAAGACAGATAATCGGTTGGAAAATCTAGAATTAATTACCAAGCAGGAAAATGTCAAAAAAAAGACTAGGTGGTGATGAGTCTAATTTCAGATGTCCGGTAAAACCTGTTGTTTCATTTAATCTCGAAACAGACGAGGAACTCAAATTTCCTTCACTGTCAGCTGCGGCAAGATACTTTAGCATTAATACTATGCTAATAAAATATGTCGCAGATGGAATAACACGATCAGCTTTTTCAAGCGAACATAATGCTTGGATCATCTTTAGATATAATGATTAATTATATTTTCTAGCTCGTTTTTAGTTAAGCAATTGTGAGCAAGAGCAATAACATCATCTTTATTAAATTTCAGCGTGATAAACATACTGTCATTAAATTTATTTTATTCTGCCGCTGTTAGCAGAATTTTATCAGAATCACCTTGCATAACAATAACGTCAACAGAATAAGAACTATACCCTGATAAACATTTTCGCACTGCTTGGGGTAATTCTCCATAATTTAATATATTAACTTTCTGATGATAATTTATCTCGTTAGTCATTATTATTACTACAAATTAGATAATACTATATTATAATATGGACTTGATGAAACGGCTTGCTAATATTTACGCTGATGATAATTTTAGAACAGAGATGCTATAGTCGCAGATAAACACGACTCGGTTGATTACACAGAGGATGACATATTCTACTTAACGACGTCGATGAACAAAACCAGATTGTAGGTGGAGTTGATAAAAAAAAATTACAGCAGACCGACAACTGGTCGATATAATGTAAAATATCATATCACAAAGAAAATGTTAAAATTTAATATTACAGTAGATGAAAATCAGCCGTTTTGGCGGCTGATAAAACCCTTTTTAAACATTAGAATTCCAGACCGACAGAAAGATATATAATTCGATTTTATATTTGTCAAAATATTTAACCTAATGACGATCTCTGACGATCGCAGACGATATTTGATATCGTTATGTGAGCCAATAAAATGTAAATCTGTCAGACGTAAGTACGAGGAAATCTACAAAAACATTATTTCATAATTTGTTTGGTTGGTACCCAACTATTAAATTTATCACTATAACCGCGCCACTTGAAAAGGCTTTTATTACCACGCTTTTTAATTACTCGTTCGATAACGAAAACATCTTGTTCAGTTTTTTGTAGTTCTTGTACGTAAAAGCTACCAATTACAGGCTCACCTGCTAGATCCTTTAGCGCGTATGTTAAGGTATTGTCATTAAAACTTTATCAACTGTAAATACTTCTTCAGTCCAGTTTGGGGTAAATCCTTTCTCAAATACTTTTTTGTCAGAAAAATTCTAACTCGATCGCCGACTTTAAATTTATGTCGCCGGTACATATTTTCATTTGCCAATATTGGATGTTTAATTGCGTCATTTGGTGACATTTTCCTTTACTTGGCGGAAAGGGTTCGATGTTTTGTGTCATTATATTTGTCAACAATTTGTGAAAGATCATCAATATACCTGTTTGTGTTTTTAGCTGTCAAATGTTTATGTATCAGCTCGTTTAGTATACGATTAAATCTATCAACGATAACGCTTTTCCCCTCATTTCCTGTAACATATTCTTTTATGTTATTTTGTTTCAAAAATTGCTCAAATTTTTTATTAAAAAACTCCGCTCCGTGATCAGTCCAAATTTATTTGGTTTTCTTTCTGTGCTTGTTATTATTTGTTTTAACGCATCAGTCATCGATGTTCCTGTTTTTTCCGAGACGGGTATACTAAACGCGTATTTACTAAAAACGTCAATAACGTTAAAAAAAAGTATTTTTTTACTATCGTTAAACTTAGCAAGATTTGAGATATCTACTAAATCTATTGCCCAGATATCATCAACGGCATTTGCGACAACCTTACGTCGTGGAAACTTTTTTTAGGTTTATGCAATTCAGCTGCCAGATCCAATTCTTTTCCAAGACCTAACTTATATTTTGTTCCTATCATTCCTTGAACTAACCTTCTATCAAATCGTTCTCTCATATTTATAGGGTTCATATCATGTAGTTCATCTAACATTACCTTATCACGGTCTGATTTTGAGTTCTCTACACGAACGTTATCAGTACGCTCTATATCACGATAACAGATATCATGACGCATTGCTGTTGCATCAACTTGATTATAAGGCTCTTGTCCTGGTAATGGATTATCGTTTACATCCAACTGTTTGTCTAGTGGATTGTACGGCCCGGTATATTTGTAGCCAGGCAATGTCCATCCTCCTTTTGGTTTCGGTAATTTTCCAATTAATTTGTGGATGTCAATACTGCTGCCAGTTACCTCACGGCGATTGTATGATTGACAGTACGTAACAATTTTATCTTGTTCGATACAAAGATCTTATCACAATCACAATTACATTTCATTTAATTTTTTAATCGTCGACAAAATATTTGTCAGCAAAAAAATATTATTATAACATCTGAAAAATTATGTGAAATTTTGTAGGTTTTGGTCAATTTTTGTGTTTTCTGACCAATTTTACCTGGTTTTTTTTTTTAAGGGAAGTTGGTTAAAAAATCAAAGAAAATCAGTCCTATTTCTTTTTTTTTGAGGGTCATTTATATTTGATTTTTTTAGATTTTGTTTGATAAAAATGAAAAACTTTAGTCAAATTTTCTTATTTTTAGTCAAAATGTCTTATTTTTAGCTGACTTTTTGTCTGGTTTTTCTTGTCGATTTTGATAAATTTTTAGCAGGAAATTGCGAAATTTATCAAAAAATCCAAAAAATCAAGTATAAAATCCCTTGAAGTTTGACCCTTAAAAAATAAGAAATCGGACCAAAAAATATTTACCTTTGTCAATTAATCATCTACTAAAATAATTCTAGCTCCAGTTGTCGATTTCAGAAACATACTTTTTTTCTACCACAAACAGCACAAATGCTTTTCAACATCGTTCTATTATTTATTGTTTTTTCCGTTGTCTCATCCTTATTCTCCGTTTTAGTTTAGCATTTGAGACAGTATGTTGACATTTTTATATTTGTAAGTTTAGATAAAATTAACTGCAACCTCATCGTTTGCGTGAGAAATTTGCTTGTCAAATTGCAAAATAAACTTAAGAAAATCAGGATCTCCGGAGTTTTCACTCCGGGAAATCTGTCGGATAAACATAATGCAGTAATAACCACAAGCAAATGTTCCAACCAGCTGCAGCTGATTAGACGAGTAATTTATTTGTTAAAATTTTTTAAAAATATATTATTTTTATATGATCACTCGGAGAAAGTCCGAACGAATCAAAATAATTATTATCATAGACAGCAACCCAGTGAGTGCCAGAGCCATCATTGAAGTTTTGTATATTTACAATGCACGAACCACCTGCTTTTACATTATCTAATTCGTCTTTAGAGTACACTCCGCGAGATCCGACAATGTCATTCAATTTTTCAATTATATCAAAATTACTCAACGGCGTCTTGTGCCTGGTAGTGTCATTCCGCGTCCTATCCCTAGCAGGTTTGGAATTAGACTGCCTGCTAACCCCGCTAAAAGTGGAGCGAAAGGAATAATTCCTCCTCGTTTTGTTTTTCTTGATGGCTCGAGGACGCTTCGTCATCGTTTTCTTTTTATTTAGATTTTGTCGCTTTGGCTGGTATTATATTATTTATTGTTACATAAAACTGACGATAGATTTGTTTGATACCGTCTCCAGATATCGCTTATTTAGTTGCTCCAGATACTGCCCCTGACGCTGCCGATAGTCAAAGTGTTCCTAGTACAGGCAAAATATTTGGTATTTCGCTAGCTATTACAGAAAATGCTGGTCCCAAAAATCCGCCGTGTTTAGACATCGCTGTTATTTGTGCAACAGACAGTTTGAGATTAAACGGTTTTCCCGATCGAGTTTATTGATTTGATGTTGCGTCAACATTACTTTCACTGCGGCGACAGCAGTCCCTAGAGTCTCTGGGGATATCATTAAAGAGACAAAATTACGTTTGGCAACCGCTGCTGACAATTTTTTTAATTTGGCCGGGCGTTAGGTATATTTCTCTGGTTGTGTATTCCGTTTTCATTTTATGCTTGTTTGTCACATAATACTTGTAGACGAATCACACTTGGACAGTCATCCTTCCCTTGGTTGCATCAATTGTCAAGACTCTATCACTGACAACTAGCGCATATACGTTATACTGTTCGGCTGGCAGTACGCCTGGCAGTACGCCAAGCGTCCAAGTGACCTCAATATCAACAGTCGATCCAATAACTCGTTCGGAATGTTTTGATATGTCAAAATAAAAGATAGGATATAGTGATCGAAATTCCTCTACTGATATTTGAGATCCACTGTCAACGTCCTGATATTTTTGCATAGCCTCCATAAGGTACATGTACGGCCAAGATATGTTTCTGGTGGCGTCCACAGCAAAATTGCATTCGATTGCACGTTCGGGATATTGTTTAGAATTTGCTCTAACAAAGATCAGTCTTATATCAGGGTTGTCAAATACGGAGTTGTTCATTTCTTGATTATTACGACGTTCCTTTCGTTGAAATACAACAAACAAGTGTCGAGGTAATTGTTCACTAGACATAGTTGTAACACGCCAGGTGTGATCAGTTGCGTTAGGAATTACTGTTTGGTAAATTCTGTTTTGCTACAGATGGAACAACTCGTGGCATCCACAGCGCTAATCTTGTAATAGCAAACTGTCCTTCAGCTACTCCAGCAGCGTGTATTATACAATCGTTTTGATCAGCTCGATCTAAAACAAGTGTATGTTTGACTCCGCGAAAAACTTTGTTATACTCGCGGAAAAATCCAAAGATTGTGCTTAACGGAAGCACCATTGTTATTTGGCGAGATTCTGCGGCAAATGCTTTTCGTCTGGCAAATCCTTCGTTATATCTATTATTTTTTAAACCAATGGCGTTATTGATATGATTTAATATTGCAGTATTATCAGCGGCTACGGCTGGTGCCGAAGCACCTAAATTATTGCAAGCGGGAATAAGTGAAACTCTTGTAGCGTTTGCATCAGCAGCTGCAGCCGGTGTGTCTATACCAAGACTATGAGCATTAGCAATAAGAAAATTTGTGATGATCACAAGATCTTCAGCAGCTTCAGCCCCGTGTATGAGAATCCTGTTTGAGAAATATTCACCTGGTATAGCTGTCCCAAATCCGGTATCTTTAAACCACATCATATTTGTGGCCACTGATCTCGATTAATCATCGCTGAACGAGACGATATTTAGTATTGTACTCGCTATAGGCAAGTGCATTGAAATATCTTCCACGGTCTGATTGGCCAGTTGGTACCGTGCGCTTTTAAATAAACTCCAACCGTTTTTGACAAGTGCAATTTCTGCATTAGCTGTAATATCACCGCCTATCACAGTTAGTAATTGACCACGCACTTCTAATACCGCCTTGTGCGGCACGTCCTCATCTCTTGTGTTAAAAGTTCTGAAGCCAGCTTTATTTGGTTCGATTGAGTTTTCGTTGAAATACTCGACATTCTCGAATTCTGTCACTGTGTCGTCGGTATCATTTTCTTCGGCAAGATCGAGATAATTTTTAACGGACATTATTTTATTTTATAATCCACACAAAATTGTGTGGCACACAAAAATTACAGCAACTAAAAAGCAGCAGGCGTTATTTGTCTTGTTTTCTTTACAAGTTTGCGTATTACCTCTTCACCACGTGGTGACAATAATTTTTTTGTTGTAGCTATCATAGCATGTTCTGTTTCTTTTGTTGGTGCAATATCTGATATTGCTTTTTTTTTATTTTCAATCCTGAAGGCGGGCTGCCTTTAATTTTATCAGCAATCTTTTGTCCTACTGCGATGCCATCAGTGCTAGCAATAGCTTTACCTGCGTCAGGTGCAACTGATGCTACTTTACGCGCAATTCCTGGGATGTTTTCAGCTATTTTTGTAAATATATTTTAAAAAAATCCACCTACAATTTTTTCTTCTATAAACTTTTTTTTGTCTCATCTTGTTATTAAATTAGGTTTACAACATTTACGCCGCGTAGGTGTAAGAAATACGTTACAATTTCATTGTTAAGATCTATTTTTCGTCCTGATTGATCTGTTAGTTGCATTGTTATGCTGGTTATTTGATTTTCAGGAGTAATCGGATAGTATATTATTTGTCGAGGAGTAATTTGCATCAATGACCCAGGAGGGACATCTGGTGAAAAACTATAGATTGTTTGTCCTTGACTTCCTAAAGCTGAATAAGACTCTAATGCAATAGAGCAATTGATTAATACTGTGTTCACTTGTGTTATGTTAACTGACAGATCTCCGTCATATGATACAATTTGTTCTGCCACACTGTCATATTGCTGGTTTTTAAAACCTAATAATGATGCGATACTAGTCGCTGGTGAAAAATCGATTATCAAATTATTTTTTAATGTGATTCTAGCTCGTAGCGTATTATAGTTTGGAGTAAGTTAAAATTGTCTGCGGCAGTGTATTTTGCTATCAGGTCTCTTATCGTTTTGTTGAGATCAGTTACATTATACGCTTCCTGTGGTATTTTAACTGACACCCAAGCATCAGAATTAAATGAAAAGTCGTTGTTGACGTTTAATTTTACATTTGCCATAGAATGCCATACTGTAACAGATATTAATACGATTTCGTACTGTTTACCAGGATCTAGTATTATTGGTGGATTATATTAGAAAAATGCGCTGTCACTCGTTGTTTGTGACGAGTCGAGAAATAATGTTGTTGACATTATATCAATGTTGTTAGATAAGATCACTATGTAAAATTTCGTACTCGTCTGATGTCAGTAATCTGCTCGATCTAAGATTATCTAATATATCAATAATTTCGTTGTCGATTTCCGTACTTTCATTACCAGCCTCTTTTGATGTTATTAATAATATAAGTCTGTCAACCAGTTCAGCGTTTAATGCAAAAACTCGGACACCAAAACCGAGTCTTCGATTAACTTCAATTTTGTTACGGTTTCTTTCAAATCTTCCAAGCACGGCGTAAAAATTTTGTTTATATTCTTCCTTACGAGTTCGGTATTGTTTTACAGCTTCAAGCACAACTGATGCAATTACTCCATTACGCATTTTATTAATATTTTTCAACAAATACGGATCTTTATCATAGACCTAAAACTTGATACGCGGCGTTTCCTCTTCCAATGATACGATTTAATACTTTAGTAAACTTTGTATACTCATCCTCTGTCCATTTTCTTAAGTTTTGAACGTTATCAAGCTCTAATTCTTTAACATGAAACTCGACAAAACCTTTGAACGTACCAGTAGAAATATTTTCCTTCGCTATCCTTACTACTTGTACTTTTTTTTAGTTCTTCTGGAGACATTGTTGATACTTCTGTTTGCTTACCAAGTACTGCTTCAGTGATTGGCTTAAAAAATGTGGTGATTTCTTCTTCTACAGCACGCTGTCCTCGATGTGCCTCTTCCACCTTTTTCTTAAAAGCAGCTCGAGTTGTAATAAATGTTTTTAGTAATTCAATTTTTTGTTGATGTTTGTTCATTGTTTATTTTTTTATACGCTCTATAAAATTCGTCTATAGAAATGTGTCGATACAACAACGAAACATTTTAGCTGAATCACGCGCTAGTTTATCAAATAGTTTGTCTTTAGTTGCTTGATGATATAGTTCAATAAATTTATCTTTTGTTACATCACCGCATTGCTCGGTTGCAATATTTCTAACATCAACATTATCTAGCCCTGGAAATAATATAAAACATCCCGTATTTCGCCTAATAAATCTGTCAGCGTTATAAAAGCCTTGCGCGAGATAAATCGAATTACATCTTTTGTTACGCGATAATGAAAAATACGACTTAATCTTATTCATCTCCTCGTTGTTTAGAGGAATATCGTCAAATACAATTATTTTATGCTCGGACGAATCAAGTTCGTCAACTGGAATTAATTCCTCTGGTTGTTTTATTGAAAATACATCATCGTCAGCGTCAAGCTCATCACGAAGTTTATCACTGTACTCGCTCAATAATTTGTATTTATCTTGTTGTGGGTTAATTCTGTAAATATATACCTTATCGTAGTTAAAGTTATCGTTGAGTAAGAGATTTAATAATAAATATGTTTTACCAGAGCCTGTACGACCAACAATAAATTAATGACAATCTGGAATTTCGTTATTATGTTTATGTTTGATTAATCTTTCGGTGTCAAAATTTAATATCGTTGA
>JAECUM010069293.1:0-18544 GCA_016617855.1 Megalonaias nervosa
CAATAAACTGACAACGAACAGTACAAAACTAGTATCTAACTTGCCTGAACGCTTTCGACTCTTAATGAGTCTTTTTCAAAGGCATATACAAAACATAGACAAGACAAACAAATAAAACAGAAAAACCTATGCGTTTGCAAAACTTTACATGGCTGTTTCTACAGGAATAAAACCTCCAAATGTATTATGTTTCAACCAGTTTATATCAACTTGTTGCGGATACTGGAAATTATTTGTATTAACCTAGAAAACGATGAGCCATAACGACATCTGGTATTTTGTGTACATTTATGTAAGCGCAAATTACATCCCGGATATTTCATTGTTATAGTAGTAACTGTAGGCTATTAAGCAAATTTAGAGAATTTTTCAAAAGTAAAATGTGTCGGCTGCAAAATATATTTTTATTTGTGCATGGCTGTCTTTTTCTAGTCTTCTTGGTTTAAATCGCTTGGTTTCAATGTTCTAAGGCGGCGTATCCAGAAAGATTCCTTTTCTTTCCTGGTTTCCTGGTTTTGTTTGTCTTGTCTATGTTTTGTATATGCCTTCGAAAAAGACTCATCAAGAGTCCAAAGCGCTCAGGCTAGTTAGAACTAATTTTGCACTGTTCGTTGTCAATTTATTGCATTGATATATATATATATATATATATATATATATATATATATATATATATATATATATATATATATACTATATATATATATATATATATATATATATATATAATGTATTTATTTATAATACGTTTCAGTTAAAGGACACTGGATGGAGGATTGAGTGATCTCGTGCACATGCCTTTACAGATAATTGACATCTCACCTTTGTCCTCATGGTATCTAGTCTCGGGTCGGCCAATGTGGCTTTGTAAGAAAGCTTGGTGGTAGCTTTGCGTGGGTTGGTGGTTCTTCCTGGGGTTTCGTCCTCGACATATATTGGCCGCCATGTGCGCCTATGATGTGCTCAGAAATGGCATTAAACCGTACTAACGTTGCTGTTAACGACTCTCTCGTACTGAACGTGCATTGCCAAGTCACTAATGTAGAATTTGGTATAAAACGGTATTCACACGTACTTCATATTAAAAATAATTCTACATATTAAGCACAAATATTGTAAAGTGTGCATTAGGAATGTCCATGTTGTCATCCATTAATTATTGCCAAGCTGAACTATTAGACCTGAAACCTATGAGAGTTCGCAGTTTAACGGCAATTAAAGTATGATTTATACCTTTCCAGCAAAGTATCAAAAAGGTCTATCGTTTAATTTTGTCTCCGTTAACTTTGCATTGCCAGAATCGTGCACCATTTTAAGATAATGAACACCATCACATTGCACGCACGTTCACGACTCATGTGCCTCAAGACAGTACAGTGTATTAGGAACTACTTTGTAAAAAAAAACAAGTACACTAGTATAGTAGACGCTTTAGGTTTTGGTTCATCGGATTTATTTGTGGATGAACTGAAGCAGCTGTTTCGTCCATTTGAAAGTATAGATGATAAAGTTAACGATGTCGACGAGTTCACGGAATCAGAAACGAAACTTTCAAACAAGCAAACGAATGAACGTGATATTCGCAATGTCAACAACAAACGTGGGAGACGCACTAATTGAAAATGCCGTTCTGTTCATTGAATCACCTATTATTTAAGATAATATTCATATTTTTCGCAAATAGAATGGTTAAGACTCTGCCGTGTGCTCTCTAGGGTCTAAAAATAGCATAGAAAAGCATATTGAGGCCAAGGGATATCACATATCTATCAGATACGTACCGTTTTACAAGTTTGTCAAATTTCTAGATTAGAGATTTTATGAAGGTTTTGATAGGAAACCAAAAACCTCAGAGCAAATAATCCAAGACGACGAAAAAGTATTATTTCCGCTGGGTAAATGAAGTGTCACACAACAGCTGCTTTTCAGTTTTCCTGGTGTAACTATTTGATACAATGTTAGGCTAGCGATAGAAGCCACATTGTATGATAATGGTAATAGCTGAGGTACCTTCAAAAGAAAGATGCAAGGCATAAGCATGTTTTCTTTAGCTGATCATTAGAATGGTAATAAATATATTTACATTAAAGCACATATTTATCAACATAGCAACAAATTCCATGTGCATTCATTCACAATATAACTCTAAATTTTAATATTAGGTAGACCAAAACCATAATTCCTTTGAAACTGATGTAGAGCGCGCGACTAAGTTAAACGGTTCTCTGGCAGAGCTCTATGCGCATGAATACAGTTATTGTGTATTGGTGAATATACGTTTGTGAATTTATTTAAGAACAAAGCATAAATTCAGTTACACTGTTTATTGTAATGTCTTTTACTATTAAGTCTTAGAGAGTTAAATAATGAGCATATATTAAAAGGGTTGCTGCACTTGAAAAGGCAAATATGAACTTGCAGATTCGTGCAGTAAAACTCGTTCTTACTTTCCATACAAATGCAGTCACCTATAATTATTATATGCTCACTTTTGTCTCCGTTAACGTTACATTGTCAGAATCGTGCAATATGTTACAATATTACACTCACATGCACTCATATTGCACTCTCGTGCACGACAGGTGTGCCCAGTAGTGTATTAGGAACTACAATGTAAACAAATCATGTGCACGCATGTAGTAGACGCTTTACGTTTTCGTTGATTAAATTTGTTTCTGAATGAACTAAAGCAGATGTTTTGTGAACTGCCACATACCAGCTGCTTTGCCACATTCGGCGTTAACTTTCTTGATACAATGTTTCGGATTTAGGTCATAAAATTGCTGGGTCCCAACAAATAACATGCAAGTGACAAGGCATAAACGCGTCTTCTTTAGCTGGTAATAAGAATGGCAAAAAATATACTTACAGTTTCACATCCTGAATTTCCTCGAAATGTACTTTCTTAGTACTGCAAATCCGAATTACATGAGCCATGTCATGGGTTCTAAAGCTTGATTACACGTTTCGAAATTGTACTGTAATTTAGAACACATTTCAAGTGCAATTACATCCTCCTTACCGCACTCAAAACGAAATAAACATTATATTCCATAGCGTATTTTTGATAATTACAATTGAAAGAGTTCATATTTTCCCACATTATGATTCCAAACATTCAATAACAGAACAGAAACACTTTCAGACGTCAACACGCTGCTCCTTTGCTGCTAAAATCAGATGTATTTCATGTAGAATTGCCACAGATAAATCCAGTCATTATCCCGAAATTTAGTAGAATCGATAAAAATACCAAAATCTATTCATTCCAGATAAAATGGAACATTTGTAACAATGCACATTCATTCACAATATGACTCTAAATTTCAATTTTAGGTAGACCAAAACGCCATTTCTTTCAAAAGTGATGTCGGACGCGCGACTAAGTTCAAATTTATCTGGACGGAGTTATGTGTGCATTAATAATGTTGTTGTTTATTAATGGATCTGTGTTTGTGTATTTAGTCTGGAATACAGCATAAATTCAGCTACTTTGTTTCTTGTAGTGTATTTTGGTTTATATAACTAAGCCTTAAGTAGAACAAGAAAATGAGCATGTAATTAAAAGGTTACTGCATTTGTATGGGAAAATATGAACTCGTTTCGTCGGATGGATGTACTGCACTCCCAAGGTCGTGCAGTATACCCATCCAAAAAACTCGTTCATATTTTGCCATACAAATGCAGTAACCTATAATTACGTGACGTTGTCTTTAATTCAATGCAGATGCTTTGTTTTCAGTAAAACCCGATATTTGTCATGTCATTTTGATGCCACAAATGTGTTCATTGAATGTTGAATGTGGAAATAAATCATCCTTTCATAAAATTAAAAATGTGTCCATTACGGTCCAAGATGTTCCTCTCTCTCTCTCTCTCTCTCTCTCTCTCTCTCTCTCTCTCTCTCTCTCTCTCTCTCTCTCTCTCTCTCTCTCTCTCTCTCTCTCTCTCTCTTAAAACACACTTTTACGATAGTGGCGTGCGTTAAGTGACTTTTCATTATTTTGATTTCCCGACAAAATTCATACAATGTGCTTTTACCATCATATTGTCTCCTTTCTTGTTTGGTGTTTAGAAATGTACCCTTTACATTGTTTGAATGTAGACTGATTCCTTATAAACGTTGTAGATTAAGTGAGATTGCCTTTGAAATTATGACCCATTTGAGTTTTTCCACGCAGTGGGGTTATCAACTTACGTATAACAACATGTTGTGCTTTTGTTTTGGATTTAATAAATATGCAGTTGATCTCTCCACTATTGGTGTATGTTTTGATACAAAAAAGACTCATGGTCCTGTCCAAGTCTGACGTATGCAGAGAACAGCTAGTATGGATTTTCATACAATTGCCTTTTCCAAATGTTAGTAGAAGAAAGCTTCGATAGGACACATGCATATTAGCCCTTTCTGATGAGTATATACTGGGCTTTGTGTCACTGGAAACATGAATAACTGTAGGTAAGAGTAGAGACTCAAGTATATATATATATATATATATGCTTAACCTTATATATATAACTATATATACTTATATATAACCTTATATATATATATATACTATATATATATATATATATATACTACTATACTACTATATATATATGCTGTATATATATATATATATATAACACATCCTAGACCACCATCGGGTCATTCCTCGCCAATTTGATTTTTTCCCACCCAAACCAGTCGTTTAGGAATATTAATACAAATATTCATTTTTTTTCTAAATTGACTCTCAAGTTATGACCACAAATTTCTCAAATAAAAAACAAGATACGATTTTAACATTTTTTAAAAATAGCAAATTTAGATCAACATTTTAATTTTTTAATATCACAGACAAGATAAACATTTACAAAACGTTTTAAAAAAACCTAAATCACCATGTTCAAATATTAATATAAACGTTATTAAGAAAGTCAAGTGATTGGTTATTACAAAGTTATATTGAACAATCTAGAGTCTTAGAGTCTCGCAAAAATCGCCTATTAATCCATTTATGCAACCAATACCAACATGATCGCTCAAACTTTAAAACAGTAGATAAGAAAGGAATATTATATAACTTTCAGTGATTTTTTTTGTCTAAAAATTACGTCTTTAAAATATTTGTGAAAAAATTTTAATAGCCATGTTATACTGAAAACTAAATCCCTGATGAATCATATGTCCCTTATTACTTCAGTAATTTAAATAATTAAATTAACTATAATATAAAAATGAAAGATGGTAAAAGCAAATATTCCTAAGTTATTAGGGTAGTCCTGGAGATAGAGATGTTGCCAGATATCAAAAGTTAAAAATTGCTGAGTTATACTGTAGTTTCGGGAATTTCAGCATAGTCACAAAGTTATATATTTATCCAGTAATTCAAAATTCGTCGCAATTTACCTTTAACAAAAATCCTGTAAGAAAAAAAATAACAAAATGTTAATATAAATGAAATCAATGAATAACAGAAGTTGACAGTTATCTTCACCTGAGTACAGCTAATAATAGATCATACAACAATTAGAAATTTTCAACCAGATTCTGATCGATAGGAATAGCTTATATATACATCGATATGACATGATAAAAAAAAACTCTTCGCACGGCTGGTACCAGACAGAGTAGACCGCCTTGTCAATTCCCGTGCAAGGAGTCATCGGAATCTGCAAACAGTAAGGGAGGACGGCCTAAATGCCCTTGTGGACACGATCACAAAGTTAAAGGGAGTTGAAAACGTCATTGGTGACCCCACCTCCGAAGCCATTCACCCACCCACCCACCCACCCTCGACTGTGGCTAGCCTGTTGTACTGATTCCGTAGTGTTCCTCAGCTATTGAGGAACGTCACGATTTTTCCACGGATGAGCAGGTTATGATTTTTCTATATTTTGGTTTTACAAACGACTATAAACATAAGAGTTAATCAAATAGAAGAAAAGCTCTTACAAAGTTTAGACAATTTACTTTCATAATTTTATCAAATAAATGGACTGCAAATTTGTACAAAAAGAGCAATAAACAACAATCAAGATGAAACCTACCGTGTACTTGTCATGCACCTCCATTTAGCGATGCAGTTGATAGCAAAACGGGAAATGAATTTTAAATATATAAAATTATACTGCACAAAAATAGTCATTAGATATTTTTGTGCTCAAGCTTTAAAATTTTACGACGATTTTAATTACGAGATATAGGACGCTTTTTTATTTCGAAATTTGGCAGAATCGAAAAATGGGAGAGTAAGATGGTAACATCAGAATGTGGAATCTTTCACTGGTGTGTAATTTTTCAAAGAATACCAGAGTTAGTGAATTGTTTTACATGCTTAACATTTAATTCCAAATACTGACATTCTTGCTTAACATTTAGTTTCAAATACTGAAATTCTTGTCTGACTGTAAAAAACAAATTCATGTAACTCGTATATTGTATTCCTGAAGGCACTTAACAGATTCGGTGTAGTAAATGAAACCAGCTTCCCTATACGAGACTGTCACCGTAAGATGGACAAGTAAAATGACCGAGAAGTCAGTGTCAAAAGTGACAAACATTTTTTTTTCTTCGCGATTTTGCTGACTTATGCGCTTACAGATCGATTACAGAATCGATCTTTTAGTAATTGATTGTTAGGTTGGTTGCGCTCGTATCATCCATTAGACCAGCCTTGTGTTTTGTATCTAAATTATATGGCAATTATTATGTAATGAATGATCATTCGACAAACATTTTAAAAACTGGTTATTAGACTTGAGATAAACGTAGCTTGTCTGATGTATGGCCTAATAATTAGTACTCGATCAACACTGAGACTTTAACTGACAGATCCCCAACATATATGTTCGAAAATGATTCATTAATAAGGTTTGAATTTTTGTAAACAATGTGAATTGCAAAATGTTTGCCTTGCAACCCAAATACGAGAATTACGGCTGATATATGCACTTTAAAATACTTTCGTTTACATGAATGATTTCAACTTTATTGCTATAGCCTTTCTCGTTCGTGTTAAGTATATTTAATATGAATTGTTTCATAGATTTTTAATTCATTACATGCTATGGAGATTTATATTTTTACTGACTGAAGACTATAATGTAGTTTTTATTCTGTAAACAATTAATGCATAGTTAATATTTACCTAGGAGTGAGAGTTAAATATTATGATAATTATCAACAACAGTAAACATATTTATTAGGGTCTTAGTCATGAATATCGGAATTCCCCGATAAAAATACCCAGCCTACCTGATGTTTACCACATTCAAAAATTATAATTTTAGTCACAGATAGTTCTAGAATGGAACATTCCATTAAATCATCGTATTTCCAGGAAATGCTAATGTTGACCTAGGTCATGTAGTGGGTTTTATAATCTTGTTTACTGGGAAAAGTATTTATTCCTGCAATAACACTTGAAGCAAACATCATTCTTAATGTTGTGTTCACTATTTCATTTGGGTTGGAATTAATTTATTCAAATTATTTTGCACTGGAGATGCAAAGTGCTCATCAGTAATATTATTGGACAGAGGATTTAACTGGGAATTATAGTGAAATCAAACAAAGACATATTAGATTGTATTGTTCTGATTTTCTTCAAAAGACTTGTCACATAGCCACTCCAGTCACATCAACACCTTCAGAGTAGTATCTTATTTCGAACAAAACTGTAATTGAATTAGAACTTTATTCATTTGGACTGGTGATAACACGTTTTGTACTATTTGGGATTCAACTCGCATTGCTCTAATTTCTTTTAACTTTTCACTTTGTATTCAAGGGAAATACATTATTTGTTGAATTTTACAAACGTTGCTCGTTCTTGCTCTTTTCTGTTACATAGTTTAAGACTATGGAGTTGTAATAATCGTCCCAGAAAAATCGCTTTCAATGTTCCTTGTATTTATTTGAGTCTAGGATATTAGTTTCATGAATCAAACACTAAACAAAACAATGAAACAAACAAAATAAGCAATAAAAAAAACAAACCTCAGACTATAACCAAAAACAATAAAACTTTTCTAAACCATTACGTTTTGCAATATTGAACTGTCTGATTGTCATCGGTGACATGATTCACAGAAATAATATATATACTTTAAAAGAGGCGGTCATATAACGAATCAAAACGAATACTTACACATCGTTTTCGAAAAGAGAAAAATACTTGAAATTATTAATTTGTTCTTGATATAAATGCTAAAAAACTGGAAAGATATTGTTCTTTATGTCCATATTTAAATTCATTGATATGTATCTAATGGGGAAAGGTGCCTTATTACCTTTAGAAAAGTTATAAATAACAAATTTCATAGAGTAATTTACTTCTTTATCTTCTTGATAAATGAAGCAATTGATCAGTACTCGTTTTCACTGAAACTTAATGTTATTATGTCAAAAGTTTGCATAGTAAGATCATTTACTTCATTAGGATCAGGCAGAAGAATGCGTTCTGAAACGTATTAAAGCATATTGCATTCGGTCCTAGAATAAACAAAATATGCATTGGGACCATTCTTCCCTTGTCGAATTCTTTATGCTATACATTGTCTAATCCAGCTGGGACACCTATAGGTGCCTAGGCGAACTACGTCGATATGACAAGAGTCTACCATTTGTTGCGAGATGTGTATTTGAAACACAATAGTAGATTATTCACCGGGTGATGTTTGCCAACTGAAATGAGGCTAATCTAATACACAGATAATACGCAACAGGAACCGAACACGATCATTTTAGACCTTATTTAATACAGAAAGTGATAATGTTGCAGCTCCTATTGTCTGTTTTATTGCTTGTACAACAATCATATTTGAATTGTTTAATACAATTTTCGCATGCAAAGAGTGAATTACAGTAATTTTGTAACACTAAGATAAAAAAAAGAACGCGTTCGATAAAGTGCAGCATCTGAAATAAAAATTATTGCAATGTATTCTGACCTTTATTCTTAATTTTGGAATGATGTTTTTCAATCGATTTGTCTCCGTACTCTTTTGGGATGTTAAAATTCGACGTTTGTTCCTTTTTTCCTATAATTAAATTAATCCACTTGTGAAAGTACCAACTTTGTAAGAATAAACAATATTATTTGTGTGGTCGTTTTAGGAGAAGGTAATGCATTCCAAATATAATATGCATCAACGAAATATGCAACTTTAGAAAGGAATATTTAGTTAATTTTACTTACATTATAATTATGGACACTGAGGCATTCATCAGAGTTATCTTTCAGACTCAATTTCTCTCTCCGAAAACGTTCCATTTACATTGCCTAATTCACGAAAATATTAATACTTCTTCAAGAAAACGGTTGGAAAAGTATTTCAGATGCTGACAAATACGACAAAAATGCCACTGATTGTACTTCATCGATTACAAACCGTATGCCATTTCATAAGGCTTGAAATAAAAAAGATTTCTAACGGAATTTGAAATGGAGAAAATAGTTTTAAGCTCACTATGTGAATGGGTTATTTATTTGTTTTATAATTAGTGATTGATTTTGTTCGCTTTTTCATTATGAGAATCAGTACTTAAATGATTACTAACAAAATTAAATACTGCCCTTAACATTCAAGCTAACTTATGAAGAGAGAAGCATGTTACACATTTACTCCCAAATTAAGCAAATGTTTGGCTGTTTTTTAAAAGTGCGGAAGGTTTAGCTCGAAGAACACGCAATCAATATTTTCAGCTTTGCTGAAGTCAACCTGATTACACCAAATTCTCATTTTTTCCCTCGCTGAGTCCGCACTTATCCCATCGTCAAATTAAAGCACATAAATCTGTGATAAATGGTTTTGCTTCTGACTAAATGGTTCTCTAAATGTCTCTTAAGGGTCTCTTAAGGGTTGCTATCTTCGATTGAGTGAAAACCTTAATAGAGAAAACAGAAAACAAATGAACTCCTGTCTAAACATTGGTGATAGATTAAGCGTTCTATTAACTGTAATTATTCTGGAACTGTCGAGTACATTCATCTTGAAGATGGGTAGCTGGGGGGGGGGCACAATGTGACTTTGTAAGCGTTCATTGTTCTCATCTATAAAAGTTGTATTTAACTCAACTCTGGATTCATGGTTAAGTTTAAGTTTAATGTTTTACGAGGGTGATTACGTTATTTTAAGAAAGTTCCATTTCATGAGATACAAGGTTATTCTTGCACCTTTCAAATCATTTACAACAGCAATTACAAGAGATTTTAGGTAACAAAACTACAGCAAAACTGACAAATTATGACTTTGATTACGCTTGAAGTTTTCTTCAAAGATAAGCTGGGTGTATGAAAATGAATTCATGTACATGTTGGTATTTTGATCTTCATCTAGTTCAACGCAGAATATTTGTTCGATCTCAAAATAAATCTAACAAACACTTCACGACTGAGAGGAGATTCGTCAGAAAGAATTATTCCCTTGCTAGCATATTGCTGTATAATGACATGTAATATGGGCAAGCATATTAACAAGATTTTTTTATATTGGTAGCTCTCTAAAGATTGGCGTTGCTTCCTTTTCTGAACATTTCAAAGTCACCTTTTATGGGACATTTCAACAAGTTTCTTTATGTTACGCAATAGCTGATTCTCAGAACTTTTAAAGGAAGAAACATTCACAGCATTGAATGCCACTGAGATAGAATTTTCTAACATTAAAATCATATAATGTTGAAGGCGCACGCGCCATTTTTGGGTTCCAAACGTTTGCACAAGTAACGGATGGAATCATTTGATACCGAATGATGAATGGAATTTAGATATTAAGGTAAAAAGTTTTATACAAATCAAAAGGGATGTATGAAGTCAACAATATCTTAAGAACCCATGTGAAAGAAAACGGAGTAAATTTCTTTGTCGTATCTCTTTCCTGTTCTGCTTTTACTGAGAGAAGATCCAGTCTAGCATCCTTCATCTTTAGCTTTTTTCATGTGCATGTACAGTGGATGGTTTAAAGAATGGTATGCTGTTTTACTGTTTTCATGAAATCTTGCCTGCATTTCTCTTTTTCATGGCTCAAAAAGCATTCGGAGTATAAATTAGTTACATTTAAAATCGTCATGGAATATAAATTATGACGGTTAAATTTAAATTTAGAAGACAATCAACGTGGCCATTAGGTTTGAGAAAACCGTATTATCAAAATTACCCACTCCAAGCATATAACCGCTTACTTAATATCGCTTTGAAATTTGTTGAAAACATTTCATACATCTCTTCAGCATGGACATTGATGATACAGATTCTTGGCAAAAATGAAATCAGAAATTTAATTTGCTTTTCAAACTCCATTTCCAGTTTTGTTTTTAACCAATCTAGGATGCAAACACCTCTATTTAAAATTGCAAACCATCGCTATGTGATGAGCATTTGTCATATCAGAAAAAGAGTATCAATATAGTTTTTCACAATAATAGACAAGAAGGTTATTTATTGTATACTATGGAAGAGTGAAAAAGTGTACGAAGAGACTTCACAACATTTTTGTCGCTTTAATAAATAAGTAATGGGACAATTTTATACTGCAATCGGTTTTCCACCCTAACAATACTATATTATGTGCCATATATGTTTTATTATACAAGGTTAATGAGAATTATGTATTACAATGATGAAGTAACCTTTTCATATCTGTCATTGGTCATTACTGACACAAAATGATGATCCCGTTCTATGGTGTTTGGATTCATATGGAATAACCAATTATACGTTTCTGTGAATATTGTAAGACATTTTCGCTCTAGTTTTTCTGCCACCTCAAAGACATTACAAAAATGTTTTAATGTGTTTACAGTTAATAAATATAATTGTACATTAAATAACAATCGATTTTTAGCTGAAACTGTACTAATATTTACGTTTTAGAAATAGTAGCACATACTGATCTGAATACTAAAATTTGCACAATATAAAAATTAAATAATATCAGCTAATAGAATTCTGCACCATGCATGCCTCTCACACAAGTCTTTCAACTCAAAGAATGAAAGTAAATTAATAAAATCAGCAAATAAATGCATAAATTTAAAACTAAATAACTCTTGTACACGTTTTTTTTTAAAGTCAAATAATGAAAATAAGTACATAAATAAATATTCTGCTGTAACGCTGTTATTTCTACAAGTTCATCAGATGAAAGTGAGCAGCAAAAAGCCACACGGTAAAACCTTTGCGATATACAATCGGAAGTGCTTTAGAAGGAAGTGAGGAATACCTTGCAGCATTCTAGATTTGAAATTGTATAAAGCGTTGAATGCACGCCACACGAATGCTTCAGCATTGTGCTGTATAGCATGTAAATGAACCCATTCTTATACGTATCAAAGATTCCAATAATAGAAAGTAGTCTTACGTATCCTTAAATATGTTTATTTGTTTGTTTGTTTGTTTATTTGTTTCCAATATCTCTTGTGGGTGTTTACAAATTGTCATTTTCTCAAGTAGGTATTCTAACTGACACAAGGTATACATCAATGTCAAAACTGTTTTTCTCCTCTATGTGTGCTGGAACCTTTAACGCTTGATGGTTCAAATAGATTGACGCTGAAATACGCTGAAAGGTGCTAAGGAATAACGTACTGACTACACGGAAATCGAATGTATCCATCATGACTCATCTAAAAACGCTTTATTACTTCGAGGTATCAGATCAGCGATGATTAATAATTAAGATCGAAGATCAAGCTATGCACCGAGTCAAAATTAAAGATTTTGGTCATTTGGCAAGGATACAAAATAAGTTTCAACTTTTACTTTAACATTTATATCATTTGTTATTTGATTAGATCTTCATTTTTCAGGGATGAATTCCATTCATTTAGCTGATTCTAATATTTCAGAGGATGACTCCAAGACCAAGAATGTATTTATCGATACTGATAGATAGTCCAATTAGCTTTAAATTCTCTTTAAATCTCTCCTGATATAAACATATTAGTATCGCTCACACTTCAGAGTAGTTATGTAATGAATGCAGCAAATATAGTTTTAGAGACTGAAAAAGAAATATTTTGTGTCGTTTATAACAAATGGCAGAAATGTTTACTTGTGACATCGTTAGTACTATTAAACTAAACATGTAACATATTTTATTTGTTTTGCTAGGACGTAAATTACTGGATTCTCCAAATAATAGAAAAGTGATAATTCACTAGAGTGACCTACGAAGAAAAGTCACTGCCGCATCGTTACCAAGATAAGCCTGAAATTCGAAGTACCTATTAGATGTTAATTAGCTGTGTGATAAAATGGTTGATTCGCGTTAAAGCCAGTCCCATTCATATCAAACCGGGTGCTAATAATTTGTGTTCTGAATGTGCTATTTTACTTCCAGTTGGGAAGGACAATTATGCAACTGTTTACATTTTCTGTGTGAATAATCGCAAAACACAGCATAACATAAATGGTAAACTGGACGTCGCGCGGGATTTAGTAAGAAATATGCTACTTCAGTCTGTTGTACAGGCTACACTCACATTACATCTTACTTGCCAATAAAAAGAAAATTTGCTTGCTATCGAGTTAATAACTGATATGATTTTATTTATAGTTTGCATAGCTGATCAGACATTTGCTAAGCGATAAATCAGTCGTATTATTACTATCTAATGACAATATTTGCAGAGCCGTCTATATTGTTACCATATCAAAATACATATGGCTTGAAAGTGATTACTTTTGTTTCCATATTGTTTGCTCTTTGGTGGCGGTGGTAATTGTCATGCTTTGTTTTATTAAAGTTCCATTATTATTTTAGTTGTACGTGTTTCAAAAACAGAACAGGAAAATTATCACTAAAGGACCGCGTGTCCTGTTTTTTATAGGTGCAGCACAAAACGAGTGGAATAATTGAGTTTTCTACTCATTGAAAGTGTACCAATTGCTCCATAAAAGAAAACTATGTATCGTTTGGTCGATGACAGTAGTATTATGAGCAAGACAGGCAGAAGAATATACTTTTGGTAACTATTCAAGTAAAGCACAACGTTTAGCACTTCAGGCTGGTAAGAAAATTTAATTCCAGGAAGATTTACACCTTCTAGGTCCACCTGTTATCCAGTACGTTTATAAGATATACATCTCACACCAATGCGGACGTATCTGATAATTGTGTAACTAACATTGAAATAAAATTGGATGACAATAATTATTTAAACAGCCTTTCGTACATGTCATATAACCTGGTGTTAGCACAAGCATGATCAAAACATAATTAATAATGATTATTCATATTAATATATGATATCATCAAAATTATGGTCGGTTACCAGATACCATAACGTGTAATATCATTTCTTGGATTTTCTAAATATTGCTTCTATCTTTTTCTCTTGAAAATTCAGCTTTAAATACAGTTTATACAAATAATACATACATAAGTAAGCATCCCTCTCCTCCCATGTCATAAAAAACTTAACTTAAAGGAGCTTCTGAACGGTACCAATTAGCAGACGTATTAACATGAAGTGAAAATGAGAAACGAACCTGTTTTGGTCTGTGTACGACTGATCAAAAACTAAAATAGCAAAGTCCTAATTTAGGAATAGCAAATCTATAGATATTTAAAGTCTGCAAAACCTGAATACACTTCTATTACATGTATACTAGCAATGCGTTAAGAGCGCAGAACACTTTTTACTGGTAAAAAGAAAGATAACACATCATACTTACGACAATAACCAAGAACCAGTGATCCTTTTTCTATGCAATGTTCTGAATTATTTGGGGGAGGATGTCAAATAAATGACTTATTAAAAATTACACATTACATTCCTGTAATTGTAACTTTTTTTTGTAGCGCCCTGCATGTAATAAGTAGCCACTATAGTTTTGAACACCCATTATTGTTGAATTCTTTGAATGAAATTCTCTGCAAATCTATATTTACGACGCATTGCTGATTTGTATTTATTACCAATTTATTTACATAGAATCTCATCAATACATCAACGCTCAGTTAATGGAAGTTTTATGAATTTGATTTGGCAACGCTACGTTTGCTTCTAAACCAATGGGCATATTTGTACTGCTGAATAAAAACACATCGGTATTTGTTTGCGAGAAATACGATGGTTCTTTGATATCAAAGGGAAGTATCACAGTCTTGAGTTCTCAACAGTAGCGTATCAAAAAATTAGGCACCCCACCCCACGCCACCCCTTCCAATAACAAACGTTGTTTAGCCTCCGCGCATAAAAACAGTTGCCACTGTCATTTTCCTTTTATTTACATCACATCACCAGCAAAACTATAACAATATGATTAGCCGAAATTATCGATTCATTTCGAAATTAATAGTATTAACATAATGTCATCCTCAAAATGCGAAGGGAAGCATCGTACATGACAGACATTTATTTCACTATATATTAAAAACGTCTTTTCCACCGCCGAATCCGTTATTTGATTCGGTGCTCTATTTATCCTCACAAACTATCGTCTAGAAAATAAATATGCAGTCCCTTAGAATATGAAACATCATTGTAATACGATAGCCATTACTTACACTTGAATGTGCTCAAGTTGATTGAGATGTCTGGGAAGTCGAGGTTGATGAACAGACCTAATCTAACCAGATAGGAAGATTTTTGTGTCCGAATATAGTGTATTAACTCCGTTTTATCATCTATAAGGTTCTGAAGTGAATGCCATACACATTTTACCTACAGTCCTGGTAAAGATTAATCCACATTTTAAATATTTCATTATCTGTTACCCGCGGTACACGATGTCTATTTGGCGGTACCTCTCCTCGTAAAGAACAGAAATCATGGAACGTAATTTTATCATTGCAATAACCGAATCAGCTGTGAAACACACATCATCGTAAATAATCTCATATATGACAAAGTTATGAATTAACATTACACCATCACGTTATATAGTGTTGCATTAAATTATTCCACTAGGACATAATGGTTATTTTCTATCATGTACTAGTTTAGGCAAATAACCAAAGCATGGCATTGTTTCTCAATGGAAAATATTTATGCCTAACGTTTTGAAAATATATACACTGTAACTAGATATGAAGGTAACACAGCTGAACATGTCAGGTTTGCTCCGATAATACATGGGTATATATTTCTGTCTCCTTCCAATTTCAGCAAACATTCGAGAAGAAAATTATGTACAACTTTTAGAATTGAGCCAAATGTTTACATATACTATTTTCTCTGGGATTCTTACTTGGTTGATTCCAAGCTTTATTATCGATAATACTCTATACCTAGTTAATTCAATTCTCTATTTTTCGGATCCTAATAGCTTCTAATATTAATGACTGGAACAGGTAGCAACTGCTAGGTTGAAAATAGCTCTTCATGCATTGCAAAATTGAAATTATATCCCAACCACCTTGAAAGAGCTATCCCACACAAAAATCAAGATTTGATAATTACAAGTTTAACCGGAGCGAAAGTCTCCCTACTTCTGCTCCGTAATATATTACAGGAGTTACAATTTTGATAAATACTAAATAAAAACAGAAGAAACACATAAGCATAGGTGAATTTATAAAAGTATTTATTTAACTAAAAAAAACTGTCCATAGTTATAAATGTTATAATGAAAACATATTCCAGATGTATAAAATGGAATGAATGAAACAAAATATTTTTGTTACAGCACATCTGAGGCTGACATCATATGCGTTGATTTTTCTCGGCGCATGAAAGTTTGAGTTTTGTTTGTTAAGTATTTGCAATTGGGTCATTTCTAAAAATGAAAATGGAAATTAATTATTGACAATTTATGGACAGTGGTAGAAAACAAGTAAGTAATTATATACAGCCTTTGCCCTCAGAACTACCTAACACCATTATAAAGAATATGTAAGTTAATGCATTACAGAATTAAATTACAAATTCGTTGATCTGAAATTCTTTAATTAAGCTTAATATGGCATTGAAACCTTGAATGTGATTTTGTCCGCAATTGTATTAAAAGTAGCATTATTAGCTGCTGGACTTAATACAAACGTAATTTAATTTTTATTGAAGCTATCTTAGTATGTAATTATTACTTATTATTTTTATCTTTTTGTTCCTAAAACAATCTAAAGAGAGAGCATGTTATATATCTCATCACATTATTTATAAATATCAAAATAGTATGCATCTTTATAAAGGATGGGAAAATAATTTTCTCATCCAGCAGATGTTACTTATACCTTGGTACACTATTGCCTCTTAGGCCACTATCTCTCAACCGATGGTATCCTCTATTCCATAGAATACACTCGATTAGGATTTCGATTGATGCGATTTCTTGCCATTACAGGCAGTTATACGACACCTACAACATCACTAACGTTGCCATTTTAAGAAGACATTAAAAGCAGAGGTAAGACTTATTGACAGTCTTATAACGACCAACACCAAACGAAGATAGTGTCGTTCAGCAACAAGAATAGAAAAAGAAAAAGCGAGTGATAAACGCCATAACCATGGGCGGTGAACAGAATAAAGTTAGTCAGCTCAAAACTGTGAGAATATTACATACATTCTGGCTGCAAGGAAACATTTAGGTATCTGATAGAAATCGATTTGATCAAGCCTAAGAGAAACAGCTCTAAACTTCCAAAGAAGTTTAAGCTATCCATGGCATTACATCAGTGGGACTCAAACACGGGATTACAAACGGTTGCAATTAACGATGGTCACTCATGAAAGGGTTCACCATTATAAACCAAAGGTCAATTTCAAGAACAGTCATGTTTCTAGACACAGAATACTAATCAGGAGTGCCAAAAACCTTCTCAGTTTGATATTTGCTTATTTCCATGTATGTTGGTAAGTGTAGTATTCACATCCTTCATGATTGTATGTCTGTATCTATGTACATCGTATGCATGTATGTGTGTGTGTGTGTGTGTGTGTGTGTGTGATTGACTTTATTTCCTCTTCAACAGAGAATGCATCAGCTTCATCAAATTCAGGATAATACAAGATCATAAAATACAACAGAAAAGTGACAAAAATACAACAGTAGTACTGTGTCAGCAACCTTACTGACAAAACGAAATATCTCAATACCTGCAATTATGCAAAATCTGTAGTCGGAGCTAACTAGCATATGGCTTAGCATGACGCTGATCTTTTAACATTTGCTTGATGATGAAAATACCTCAAAATGTTAGTACGTCTATATTGTTATGAGCGTAACATTAACTTTGAAATAGTAAAGAAAAGGAAATGGAAAACTTATACAATGGTAACCATATATGTAGTTCTTTCTGCATGACACATGTATGCATGTAAATATTTTATATGCATGTATGCGTGCGTGAGTGCATTTATCTATAACGGACAGTCTAACAGACTTCATTTCCTCTTCAGCAAAGATTACAGCAGGTTAATAAAAATAAGGATTGTACATATGACAAGATTATAAGACACAACATAGAACCGAGAATGTAAACAAGAGCAATACATCGTCAAATAATGCATTTACAAGATGAAATATATAAATACATACAATAATATAGTACTCTCTGGGAAATATATACAAACATACACATATATATACATATACATGCATACGCACTT